>JAHWXV010242422.1:0-14907 GCA_024586415.1 Phrixothrix hirtus | reverse complement strand
TAACTTTACGATAAAATGAAATAAGTAGCACTTTCACTATATCTACGAAATTGATTTATGATCATCGTTTGTTCTATCATATTCCATAGTGCGCCGGCGCCATACATGGCATGCCTTATCAACTTCAGTGCCATGCCGTAGTATCTTTTCTATGTCACCGTATCGTCTCCTAAATACGGTGGCTATAACACGAGACATCTATAGATTTATTGCAATATAAGAAGCCATACAGGAATTGTCTAATACGTCAAAGATATTTGTAAATCGTTCAGTGGTAACACCGTATACGGCCTTGCGAGATCTTGAGGATACCATGAGGTCTGAAAATTATAGTTCTTGACTCTCTTCTACTATTTTCCCCACCTAAACATGGTATGCTGTTTGTCTTTGATGCGCATCTAATGTATGCCACTAGTCGATACACGTGTACCGTTTTGGTTTTTCCTAACGCGATATATTACATCGTTGAACTTCGTCATAATTTTATATCCGCCTTCCCAGAGCTGTTGTAGTCCGAGTAATACGACTCGTTGTCGCCGCGGTTGATGAAATCATACCACATTATTGGGTTTAAAACCTCCACCTTTACAATGTTGAGCTTTCATTCGATAACTAGCAATCTTAATCTTACGGCATACTCTCGTGTATAGTTTAGCTTCTACCAAAAGCTATCAACCTACTCACTCCGACGATCTGTTCTATAAACCTACTACCAAACCCTAGATTACATGATAGCCTTATCTTATGTCTAAATAACACCCTAGTCGGTGTCTAATTTGTTATTTCGCGTACAGCCGAAGGATAGGCCAATGCCGTTGATGGTTTGAAACTGCCTTTGACAGATGGTTTCACATTCATGTATTCCGCTCTTCTCTTGTCGGATGGAGATCTGCAGTCTTGATTTTCCGTATTAGCAATAATTAATAATGCTTTTGGAATAGAACTGATTAGAAATTTCGTCGTCACTCGGAGTGCAGATCTTATGGAATTCCGAGACGGCAAGTGCACTCCTTCATTAATATCTCGGCTACTGTAACTGATTCCTGATTAGGCAGAGAGTATGCTTCAATGTAATTATTAAAATAATCTATCGCCACCAAAATATTATTTATTTACTGCTTCTCTTTTATAAAGCGGTCCTACTATATCAATAACCATTCTTCCAAGTAAACCGTTTACTAAAACGCGTATTTCATATTTTAGGCATTATTCCTTAACGTATTCCTTGCACATTAGGCCATAAAAACATTCGCGAACCCTTTCTGCAGTCTTCTATACATCCATATGCCTTCCGATGGGCTAATATGTAATTGTTCGCCACTCTATTCTTTGGAACTATCAACTGCATCTCTGTCTCAGTCTAATGTACACTTTCAAGGGTTCTCTTCAGAAGACAATATAACGGGATATTCTGATCCTACGCTCCTGAAGATGGTAAATTACCTGAATGAGTGGGTTTGATCCAACCACTACAGTAGAAATGGGGTAGGTTTTACGATGGCGAGAAATTTCGGGAAGTTAGAATTCAGGGATTTTTGCGTAGGTGTTCAATAGTCGATAATTAATCGTGAACGAGGGTAAGATAGTCTCGTATAAGGGCGCCACTTTATCTTTAAGTAATAATTCATGGATTATTGGCTGTTGGATCTCCAATACTTTTACTTACTATTACGCTATTAATGACTTACGTTAAATTCGTCCTTGCTATGCACGTCGCTGGGTTTCACTCTCGATCAGGTAGAATTACGATGGATTACCTAAACTAATTAAATGCTAAAAGAATGATAACTAATTCCTGTAAAACAGTATAGATTATCACGACGTATCTCCATATAATAAAATAAGATTTGCACAAAAAAATCGAATATAATGAACAATAAAATGTAGGACATACAATTACAAAGTTGTAGGATCTCCCACAGATAATTATCGGGAACGAATAAATACTACTTCTAAACCAAGGGACCCTTGTATTCCTAAAATTAATCTATGCTAAAAATTAACACGAGAAGTTGGCCCTAAATATTATAAATTATTAAACATTCACAAACGCTTGTCTTTTAGTTGTAGTCTTATGGACTCGTCCGGTAGTTCTACGTGATCATTGCTTTGCCACAGCCGGAAGAATTTAGCAAGGGGGTGGACATTGACGGAAGTCAACTAACGAAAGTATATCACTTACTTGGTCATCTAAAGATTTATTTATTCTCGGAGAAATTGGCGATTACAGAAGGCGGTCTCGGATATTTACTTTATCTTGTCTATAATACAACCCATTAGGATTAACCCTTTTGGTTTCAATTGACAGGAAGTTAGAATCGACCTTTTACCAGAAATTCGTCCTAGGGGTAATAGATTAAGCAGACACTACTTAATTCCTTAAATCGACATACGGGTACTTTTCAACTATTCACTAAAATTCCTGACAATGCGCACTATCAAAGAAAATAGCTTTTTGTTTTCTACTCTGTCGAGCGGTACTCTAGAAGTAAAGTAATTTTTCATCAAATTGAAGGGGGCGAAGACAAGAGAGGTCAATATATATTTTTGAGCTTGTTGGCCTTCAAGCGGGGATTGTTAAATATATGCTTATTTAACCGAATGTTTCTAATTTTTATAACATGCAACTTAGAATTTTAAGCTTTTCATAATTGTTTGTAAAATGAAATTATATTATTTATAAGGTTGCAAAGCAATCTTTAACGTACAGCTTTTATTGGTACTTTACCAAATGGATTTTATTAATATCTACCGGGTGTTTACAAATAAATGACCAAAGTCGTAAGATTTCAGACGCGGTTACATGGTATACAGCGTTTTAATTGTTTACCTGAACAAGTGAAATCTATAACACCGCTACTTTCCTTTAAGAAAACTATAAAAAAATATTTAACGACGAATGTTTATAATACCTTGGACGAGTATTTATCAAAATAGATAACTGCAATATTAATTATTATTGTTTTTTTTTATATTACACTACTGCATGCAACGATGCTATATTTTATATTTTATTATGTTTAAGATCATTTCGTAATTGTTTTTATACAAGTTTGTACTTGACAATGTTATATTTTGTAATATTATAGTTTATGTTGTTGTATGCCACAGGCAACTGCAAATAAATACTACTATTACTACTAAACTACCCTCGTACATTTATACTAAAATGTCAAGCTGTGGTTGATCTATTTATATCGAAACTATAACTTGTAGGATTTTTTTTTAAAATCGGGATATTATCCCCGAATTAATGCAGATAATTTGATCTAGACCCATGACTCATTTCGGGAATTTCCACTGAGCGTCTCATTACAAATGTCATTGCCAGTTTGTTACATTACTAGAAATAGTAAAAAAGCCAAATAAGAGATTTTTCTAATACATTTATTATTTAATTAATTCTCGACATAAAGCATTATTAACGATGCATCTTGTCCATCAATTAGGGCGATGATCTTACGACTATTTCTTAGGATCGCATTTTTAATTCAGTATAGTTAATAAGGGGAAGTATAAGAAAATAATGCTTATCATGTTGGTAGAGATGCTGAACCTCTTTAAAACTGTAGAGATATGTGGCATGAAGCATTAAATAAGACGACAGCATCAATATGAGTTAATTTTATTAAACGTACAGACATAACGATTAAAGAATTGTGTAGTCGCAAAGTAAGATTTGAAAGACGACGTTGCATTTGCAATAATACGGTTCTGAAATAGACGTGTAATTAAAAACCTTAGTAAATGATGTAAAATATGAATATTTGCTTATTTTAAATTTATACTTTACGGATTTTCAAGAATGTGTTCTATTTGCGGTAATTAATATTCTGTATATTGTATAATATTGTATTTAAACTTCTATATGCTATATTTATGACTATTTTTTTTTATTAAACTATTATACAGTAAAGTGTAAATTAACTGAACGTTAATCAACCGAAACGCCAATCAACCGAACGACATTGAAACATTTTATATACAAAAAGTGTCACAATTTCCATTAAAGTGTAGTGTCTTGAATAAGTAAAGTGTTTAAAGTCAGGTGTTTAGTAATGTTTCAAATTACGCATAATTAAAAATATAACTTTTTTATAAAACAATCGTTCAGTACAACCTATGTCGAATATTATAAGTACACACGTACTTCAATAAATAACTCAATGAAGAAGGATGTTGCATTTTACATATATTTACATTTATCCCTAATCAAAAATGAGTCAACTCACTTAAAAGGCTATTTTTTGATTTTCTAAACATTGGATTATATGAATCACGCTCGGTCCTAATTATTTCGGTTAATTTACTGTATTTCAACTCATGTAGTATATCTTACAAAATGTAATGAAGCTTATTTAGGACGATCGTGCGTTGCCCAACAACAATTAATACATTATTTGATTGCATGTCAATATATTCAGCAATATAGCTACTAATGACATTAATATTAGGAAAACAATCGTTTTCAAACGTTAACCATATAAAAGCAACTTATGTAATATTTGCATAAATGTCTCAAGGATCAAGTTTTACAATTTTAAATTTAAACACTAAACTGTTGCGTTTTAGTTCATTCACACTGAGTTTTTATTCATAAATTTAAACCCTCAAATGTTTTAGTTAATTGAATATTTGGACTGGGTATATCCCACAATCATATTTATAAAACAATTTCAGTTTCCTTCAAGTTTAAATAGTTTTAAATGAGCTTTCAAGATGATAAATGAATGAAAGAATGTTACACTAGTTCCATGCCATGCGACGTCGAGGTATTTATAATTACATTTTCATTCATAAAAGTTTAATATATATGTTGGTTTGTAATCACGAATGTGTCTTCATAATTGTGTACTCTGCTGTTAATATAATTTATGGTACCTCATTGTTTTGAAGAACAATGAGTCTACATTCTGATTTTTTAATGTTTACAAAATAGTAAAATTTTATCTTTATTTCTCATCTCCCAGACAGTTGAATATTTAGATTTATATATTGTGGTAAGTGCCGATTTATTTCTTTATAACTAGAGTTTCACGGTGTAGTATCTCGTATATTATACGAAACAGTTAAAAATGTTTGGAGATATAGCATACTTCTGGTAGGTCAGTAAATAATAATATAATAAAATTTTTTTGAATATTAAACTTTTTAAAATAAGATATGACACATCGAAAAATTACTCCCCAGGAGATTTTATAGAAAATATGTAAACGTAAAAAATGTTTACAATTAAAAGTTCTATAAGATAAGAATAAGTTTATTTACATATTATTAACTAAATTCAAATTAGTATCAAATTTAAAAGAATAAAAATGGGGTACATCAAATAGCCCATTTCAACCACTGAAATTGATCTGGAGTATAATAGTCTAGTGATTAGATTGTTGTCATTGTAACGAAGTCGTCCGATGTTCAAATCTCATACAGGGCCAATGTTTTTTTAATTTATAAACTAATTTCTTCTAAATACGAATATTTTATTACCATTAGGCACCAATATTTCATATTTATTGAAAAATCAACTAGGAAAATAATAAAAGCTTAAGTGAAAAATAACATTAAATTCCCTATATTCACCTTTACCAGCCACCACCCGGTGTACTTCACCATACAATTTTCGCGACTTTCTTCAAACATTTGCTTTAAACAATCATAATTCATAGATACAAGGGCAGATGAGTCTTTTCATTAACCTCCTCTTTTCATCGTAATCAATATTTTTAAACACAGACTTTTACTTTTATACTTCCAGTAAGCTGTTTCGAACGCCGAAATCGGTCGTTTCCCTTCTTTATCCGTCTTATCGTTATTCGAAGTGTTCTAAATCAGAATAACTACGTCAATGAAAAATTTTATCTTGATAATTGAAACATGATTGAACTTCTCTCATAACTGGTGCTTCGATTATTTTTACCCCAGTTTAAAGAAAAAAATTTAACAAATATTACAATTATATAATATTAGAGATAATAATAATTTAGACATTTGCCATCAAGGAAAAATGAAATTGAGAGACTTACGTATTTGATCAATTGATTACATTCTTACACTATATATTTGGGTATGTGCAATAATTAAATTGCATGTGTAGCAATTTGCGCCCAAAAAATCATTTTAGAATTATTCTAAAAATGTGCACTAGTGATCACAAGTCTCGCAAAGTAGGCGTCAACGGCAGCTTTGACTTTTTCACTTAATGGGAACCTCTTTTTACTGAGGATAATTTTGAATTGGCAAAATACATAAAGGTCTGAGGGAGCTAAATTTGATAGGAAAGGAAGTCTTACTTTAATCCGTTGATTTTATAACTGCAGAAACGCTAGTGTGAGGATCTGCGTTACCCTAATGTCAAATAAGTTTTTACGCGCTAAACCTAAATTATTTTGTCCACTATTTTGATATAGTTGGACCAAAATATTAGCATAGTATTGTTTATTTATTGTTTGTCTTTTGAAAGATTAGTTCATCATCAAAATCCCTTTTGCGTCTCAGAAAGTTGATATTATCATCTTGTTTCCTGATTTCTTGGATATTGGTACTTTGTAGCCAAGCAATCAGCTTCTGTCTGATACTTTGATTGCATTTTCTATACTACAACACTGAACACAAGCTATACTAGTAGTGAGAAATCGACGCATTAAATCAGTTTTATGGTTTCTAAAGCGGTGTATACAGTTTGTATTCAAACTTGTTTATGGCAGCATGTAAGTAAACAGTAATTATCCTGCCTATTACTTTTTCGTACCTAATTTTGGAAAAAGAATATTGTAGGACCGCTCATTTGAGATGACACCAATGCTAACCATTTCACTCAAACTTAAGAGTTCATCTCTTAACAGTATAACGTCAATTTTGGTAATAATTTCTGGTGGAGTAACATTCCGTCGTCCACGGCGGTGTTCACTTTAAATGATGATGCGACTTCGTTTAAACTCAACCAGCCAATTTTTTACAGGGCACATGAAAGTTCGTTTTTATTCAAAAACACTTTTCATCTACTCAATATTTTTAAAAGCTTCTAAGGCTTTTATATGTTAAAATTTAATAACCGCAAGGTGTTCAATATGTTTCATTGTTAATGAAATACAAAACACGTTTGTTTGAAACAGCTATCAACAATAAACTATTTGACAGACGAATTTTATAATTTCAGTATTACCATCTATGTAATGGAATTTTACAACTATACTGGAATATCATATATCTATGCCATTGCTACCTATGTGGGAGATAGCCAATAATTATCATTCTGTCTTCATAATCAAAAGACTTTATGTAAAACAGAGAGATCGATTCAAAGTCGACACACCCGTAAAATTATAACTACTGATCTAATTAAAACTCATGTTCCAGCAGTATTAAACTACATTAATGATATACATTTATGTAATCATAAGGAAAGTTTAAACGCACGCTCAGAGAATACTAAAATTACAAGTTTGCTCGATTAAAGGGTTAAACGTGACCTTTCTATTTATCCACGTGGAATAAATCAATTTAATAAAACGTTCGAATTTTTTTAAATCGTGTTGAATGGTTTTAATAATCAAAGGACCTGTTTAACAAACTACCTAATTAAATTAAAAAGTCTTTCCGTCACAAACCTAGTCATCATGAGTAAAATTACTTTGATCTAAGGTAAATTAAAACTTTAAAGTATATTTAGAAATAATTACTATGTTCTAATTGATTTTAAAATTAAACTAAATAAAGATTGCAGAAAATATTGTAATTTCAAAAACACAAAGAACATACTTATAGAATGATTCACAAATAACGCCTTTAATAATTATTTTTCTTAATAAACGAAATAAATTATTTGTCATTTCTTGTTTATCAAATAATGTATATTTCAGTTAAGATGAACAGTTATAGTGTTCCATTAATAAATATTAAAGTAAAATTTATATAAAGGGTGTCCCATAAAGTACGCAAGATTTATTATTTATTATTTATTAAAGTTACGACGTGGAACGTGACTGTGAGTCTACACAACGTCGCAAGACTCGGTTCAGCTGGCTCATTTGATGCCGGACAGAGGTCGGGGTTAGCACAACGTAGGTCAGCTTGCAACAAAGTATAAGGATAAGAATAGGTGCCAGTCGTTCGCAGAATCTCAGAGGCAGCACACACCTGAATGCAAGGCGTGTGGTGTACTTAGTTTACCCTAAAGTTTCTCAAACTGTACCGTTGGTCCAGCAGCCAGAAGTTCCACCTAGCTGAAAAAGGGTTAGGTAATGCTGTCCGTCGAAAATAATTCAAAACAGATAATTAACAACAATATTTATTCTACCAAACTGACGAAATCAACAAGTAAAGAAAGTATTGCAATTCAAAAAAAAGGTTTAAGTACTGATAATATAACAAAGTGAAATTTATGTCCTCCAAGTGATGCATACATCAAGCAAAAGTTACCGAACTTGCCTTTTGAGGATTAAGGCTAACGCAAAATATAATAATTATTACAATAATGCCAATAATATAACAAAGCATATTTATGTCCTAGAAGGGTTGCATACATCAAGCAAAAGTTACTAAATTTGCCTTTTGGGGATTAAGGCTCGTATATAAGACGGTAACATATGAATCTAAATAGTAATTACGTCTTATTTGGACGCAAGTGAATGAAAAGCAGCAAATTAAATTAAATGAGAAGCAAAGCATTACTAAGACATAATACACTATCAGCAAAAGTAATAAAACAAATTTTTTCTAAAAAAAATTTGACTCGTGGTCCATTTGCCATGGTTTCGTTCTCAAGAATAAATCAAGCATATGCATGTATATCTACACAAATAACTGGACCTTAAATTAATTATAAATAAACAATAACTTTATGATAGTGGAAGACTGCAATGTAAAGTTTGTAGCAATTTTTAAAATAATTAGCAAAAGAAAATTAAATTAATATTGAATTAAACGGCATTACCTTACAGTGAATAGTATAACTTTAATATATTGCAATTTATGTGTTTAAATATTACATATGATATAAGTTACAAGTTAAAACGCAGATAACGTAAATAGAACTTCATATTTAGCGAAAATAACTTGATAAAAATACAACGAAGATGTTAATCAAATACATAGTAGCTTATTTATAGAAAGTAATCATTAAATTGAGTAATTGGCGTGTATTGTGCGCTGTAGGTTGAGCAATATAGTGCTAAGGAATAAAAAAAGCGTAAGTGTACGACCTTATTTTGAGACTAGGAGTAATCAGCAATCAGCATCCATAAAGTTGCAGCATCTTAATAACAACGCCTGGTGGAACGTAGTCCTCAGCGGTAAACCAATAAATACATGAAAATAATTACCAATAATGTTAATTAGAAAATCAGCGAAATACATACCAGTGGTTAGGTGTTACAGGAACACAAAGAAAAACCAACCATTTACACATAGAGCGATTAGTAAACAGAAAGAAACGAGTCGTGCTTCGAGCATATGCACATGTGGCTATAGCTGATAACATGGAAAAAGGCGTCGATAAACCTAGCATATGAGAAATGTTTGTCGAATTTGACCAAAGACTTTTGATTTAATTCGAATGCATTAAATCGCGGCACTATTTTTGAATAAGATTTTAAAACAGAATGTTCTAAAGCAGATTAATTAGTAATTAATAAAGAAACGAATTTGTAGCAAAGAATTTTCAATGTAACTGGAAATAAATTATGTATATACAACCGAATCTAAATTAAAAATAAAACATGAATTTTAACTCATATGCCCAATAATTTAACAATATCTATACGAGGATCACCAAAATAATAATTAATCTGTATTAGTAAACGAAAAGATTATAAATCTAATTTTAACCGTGACAAAGTATAACACATTTTTTGATATGAATACCAAGTTAACTTTCTACGATTAAATGTCGAACACAATATCATTCAAATGTCCCCCGTGACTATGCATGCACACTGTTATCGGTTTCTTGAAAGTTTTAATTACCTTGCTACACACTTCTGGTTCAAAGTCACAAATAACTCGTCGAATCTCATCATTGAGTTGACAAATTGTTTGTGAATTGTTGACATAAATACGTGATTTCACATATCCTCAAAGGAAGAAGCCACAAGGTGTTAAATCACAAGACCTCGCGGATTAGTTTTCGTCATCGCAACGTGAAATAAGACACGCAGGAAACTTTCAAACAATAAAACAAATGTTTAGCGTGCAGTAAGACTGGCTGCACCGTCCTGTTGATATTACATATCTTCAAGTCCATACTGTCAAGTCGAGGCCATAGAAACTCCACTATGACATTACGCCAACGTTCTTCAGTAACTATTATTGCATCACCCGCCGCATTTTCGAATAAATACGGTCCCGTTACACCGCCCCCAAAAGCGGCACCAGATAAATGCTCTTTGAGTATGCAAAGACCGCTCGTAAATGATACGCTCCAAATCCGGCTATTTTGTTAATTTACGTAATCGTTCATGTGGAAGTGAGCTTCACTGCCGGATATGATTTTATGACAAAAATTATTGCCTATTTCGCTTTTATCCAATATCCAACTAACAAATTCTCAGCGCTTCAAATGATGCCATGGTTTGAGTTCTTGTGTCAGTTGTATTATGGAGGCATTGGGAAGAAGATCTTCTAAGAATAGGCGTTGTGCTCGACGGCGAATTGCTTTCTAACAACGGTATTTTTTTATGGCCGCTACGTTTTCAACAGAATGAGTAGCATAAGGACGCCCAGGTGACTTAACATGAGCTTTCTACCTGAATTGATAATAATTGTGTGACCGTTAATAAATTAAAATGGAGACTTAAGTTTACCAAAAATGATTGATGATAAGAATTTCAAACAAAAAACGCTGGTACACCCATATTACGAATTCAGTTGATAATGAACAATTCCATTTTAAAATTAGCTGCAAAGCCTGAAACCAAACGATTTTTTGGGGATGATGATGATATTAATTTATATTAGTATTGCCGTAACACCAACCTGAGAGTAAATTTACTCGGGAGGTCGGTTTCTTTTTATGTCAAAATAAAATCCCTTGGGAGGAGGTAATTAACTACCAAGGAGACGTAATTCCAAACTCGAAGCGCTGAAACTTTTATTACACTTGCAGAATAATAAAAACAAAATACAAGCAACACAGAACTAGTACTACCTAAAAGGTTTTCTTAAATCAAACCTTTCTTGTTCTCGTACAACTTGATCTCATTCTATTACCTTCCGATTTTGTTAATCCTTGGTGAATTTTTATCCTTACATCAAGATGTTTTACTCAATAGATTTTAATACTACATCTTAGTTTCTCTTATACTTAATAAATTTACTTATTTTATGGATCCAAGCCGCCACAGGATTGCCATGAAAATGGAAGTTTAAAATAAATTTCTACTTTGCATAATCATATCAACCTTTTTATAAATTCCAACTAATCTTAAAATTACAAACTCACTTTTAATTTAATAAATTGATCATTTTATTTATTTGAAGAATAAATCAACGAAAATCATCTGAAATATCTTTATTTATTAATTTCAAAATTAAAATTAATTTGAAATTTAATTATCTAAAATATTGACTGACAGTAACTTAAAGATATATTAGAATGAACCAAAACGATTTTTATTAAGATCACAAAAATATACCCTGAAGTTCTTAAATATAATTTAAAACCTAAAAATATAGAGAATATTACACTGTTACTGAAATATGCACCGTTGCAAGATGAATATATTTTGAATATAATTATAAGCCCTATTGTGTATCTCAAATTTTTTAAAAATGATTTACCTATTAGCTCAACTTTTAAATAAAACCTTCAAACAGCTATCCCTGAGTTTGTAGAAAATATTAAAAAAGGATCTCCGTTTCTACCACACACTATGTAAGTTTATTATAGTGAACTACAACTACCAGATTACATATTGCCAATGGTTTATGCAACACTTGATACATGAATAACATTTTTCATATTTCTGTAGAGATCGGTTATACCTAGTATGTACATATCAAGTTTCTTGAAGACATTTAAAGGTTTAATTTTTTTATGAATTTATGCCTGGTAAAGTTATCAGGCAATATATAACAGCCATACCCAATTATTTTTCCTTGCGGTTCTAAATTTAATTTTACTAACTTCTTGAGGCTCGGAGTTATCATACCTCTTAGAATGTAATTAATCTAACTCCTGACCGCGACCTCTGGTTGGGTATCGTTGATTTATAAACTTCCTATATTATAATTCTTTACAATCACTCATGATTTCATGAGTACTCTTACATAACTTTAATAATTAAATTCAATTAAACAAGAATTTAGGGTAAATACCTAGTATTAATATTTAATTGTTTAGTTTTTATTTGCTTCTGTTTATATTTGTATACCGTAAGTTATACACAACAGTCAAGGGCTGTGGAACTTTTTGTATCGTGTTTAGGTATATAATTATCTCGATAAATATGTTGATATATTGAGCAATAGTACATATACACATATTTCCATATCTGAGATCGAAATAAACTCAAAATAATTAATCTCGAACTCATTTTATTTAAAATGAAAGTTTAGTTCTATTTGTTTGTAAATTGCTATATTATTGAGTAATAATATAAACTACACTTCTATAAAAAAGAAATATTTATAAAACTTGAGCGTGGTAAGTTTTTGTTAGGCAATTTAAATTTATATCTTACGTCTAGAAATGGCATTTATGAAATGTTCACAATGTAAAGAAATGCTGTTACATTTACAAAGCGAGCAAGCAAGCAAACCTGAAGAACTTGCGATTATCGATTAACGGTTCCTTTTAACAACTACTTAAATAACCGTTAAAGAACTTCAAAACGACAAGCACAGATTTTCTCATATTTAACACTTTTCATAAAGACGAAGTTGTGATAACTTTACAATAGAAAAGTTACAGTGTTCTTTTTGAGGGTATATTTTTAATTTGACTTCTAGATGTCAGAAATTTTTAAGCGCCGTGCAATGCTAAGACCTTATTTATGTCTTGCATTAAATTCGAGTATCGTGGCGTTTTAAAAATATGTGTTGACGTAAATTGAGTCGCAATCGTATTGTACCTAGATAAAGCATTCCAACAAACTCAGATTAAAAAAGATTCGAAATTATGGAATATTAAAGATAGACTACTGAGAATAAAAATTTCGTTTTAATAAGTTCTCAGTATAAAAGGAGATAAAGCATTTCAAATCACGACGCATCCGATAAAAGTCGATCAATTTATTTGAACAGCACATAAAAGATTTTAATCAATTGACTTCCAATGACTATTAAAAATACCAGGGAAATAATTATTTTTATATTAAGAGAATTATTATTTTGACAATTTATATTAAATTATTCCTATATCTGTATAGTCGAACCCAATTAAAACGACGAGTTATAATGAATTTTGGTTTGTACTGAGCATTACGATTAAATATTTGAATTTGCATTAATTACTGTATCATATTTCCTGTTTACGTCGGAAATGCTCTCCAGAATTAACAAAAAAGTTTAAATCTTTTAGCGTTTTTAGTATACGTAGATAACAAAAAAGTGACATTGCAAATAGTTTTATAAACAACTTCCAATACTAGAATACAATTTGTGACAAAACTAAGAGTGACGTACAGAGTTGCACCACTTACTAAGGGGAAGAAATGGGCCAAAGATATACAGGATATAGTTTTTAAGTATGTACCGGTATTGAAAGGTGAAGATAGAAATGCCAACAATTTAGAGGGCACCTTTCCAACTGCCGATAATTGAAAAATAACTATGCAAAACTTCAGAATAGAGGTCAGAGTTCGAAATCACTTGGAATATGGAACTACTTAAGATCGCAAAGCGCATTCATCTATGCCACTGGCTGTTTAATTGATCGCTGAATTTTCAGGTTACAGATGTGTCTTATAGCGAATTCCATTTCGTGCGCAATAGTGCGCACTTATTGTGAATTCACACGAAATTTCGTGTTCCACATCTGTTTACATATCGCACTAGCCGAGAGTCACGCGTTCTACTTGACTTCCTACCCCGACAAATTCGCTCCCGGGGCAATGTATTATGCACTGTCTTGGGTAGTCAGTGCAAGTTAGGAAACTAGTAATTATCTGTCAACTGTGGTTTCAACGATGAAAGGTATGATAGTGGGTGCTTTAGAAATTTTATATTATTCTGAAGGTAATGTTGATGATGAAAAATTAATTCAAGTTGTAAGATTTACATCGGAAAAAACGGAACTACAAAATATTAAAAAATATTTAGATGTGGTTTCCCAACTTTCAAAACAGCAAGTAGTTATTTAGAATTTTATTTATTATAGTAGTTTAAATTATACTTCCGTTTTTGAATGCAATGAAGCTATTGTCAGGGTCTCATACTGACTTGTAAGTATTCGTTTGTAATTTTTGTGTATTAATTTGTGTACGTCCTGTGCATATTTACGTATAATTTCCTTTAGGTCAAATATGTATAGAATGGGGATATTTAAATATATTTAACTTAATAAATAATTCTGTTTCTTGTATTTGTACTTCAAAAATGAAGGTTGTTGCTAATTAATAGGACTAATTTAGGAAATTGGTCATATATAATTTACTTATCCAGTAAGTGTCGCTGTCTAGTGACGAAGATTGTAAATATAAAATTCATTTTAAAACTCCGATTAGGTTATGTACAATTCCTTATCTTACGTTTTTTTGCTAATTTTTCAGTTGTAGATTGCCTTGAAAAGAACACTTGTGCTTTCGCTTTGCTAACATACGAACGTATCACGTAAGTAGTTGATTATTCTTAGTAAAAGTTACTTAATAAGTGAGATAATATTTGTTCTATTTTTTACATTAAACGATTAATCTGTGTACAAATCTAGCAATCTACTACTTAATCAGCATTGTCCACTTAAATTATTTTTTA
>JAHWXV010242391.1:0-26120 GCA_024586415.1 Phrixothrix hirtus | reverse complement strand
ACGATACTCCCTCCCATAATGGATCAGCTATCTAGTAATCTCAAAGGAAAGAGAAGCTTGAAAACAGAATTCCTGAAAAACAAAAGAATTTAGAAATTAAGTTGATGTACCAGTCGAGATTTACTCATAGCGACATATAATTCTTCACTGCAACATTTAAATTAACACGTTGACGGTATTTAATTAATAATAATTAGTATAAAGCGAGAAAAATAATTTAAAAAATAGGAAAGGAAGAATTACGTGTTGCCGAAAGTAGATCCCCTAGAGGACTGCTCGTTCAAGGCAAACCTATGTTTCCGTTCCCCCCCCCCTCCTTTTAAAAATTCTATGCCGGTAACAAGCCTGCATTACTTTAGCAAGTATTCTTTTTTAATACTGAAAAACTAGAATAAAATGAATTAATATCTAACTGCTAAAGTTATAACCCAGTACACATAAAAGTGATATACTATGTAGAATTGCGGCGTTGCCACTAGTAATAAATGTAAGTATCTTTAAGGGTTTTTTTTCAAAGAAAATTTTGATGATTTCCCTTTTTCGCTATTGTCTATAAATTAAAACTAAGTGTAACATACAAAGTGTTACAAAGGTCAGAACTCGCAGCGTCAAAGAATACTAAAACAGCAATAATAGGCAACATCGTTTTGTTTTAATGACTAGAGCTTCAGCTACTAGATTCCTTTTCAAACCATTAAAGAACGTTCTTAATGCACTACATGTAGCAAGTTTATCGCCAAAAAATTATTAAACTATATTTACGTTTACTGAGTGTTGCATTTTCAATGTCGCACAGTATATGTGTATTTACCAAATCAGTCACTATAAATTATTTCACATTTACGGTGAGACGTATATTTTTAAGAATCTATGATATAAATATGTTCTACTTGAATTGTAGCTTCTATGTCATGAAAAAATTCCGAATGAAGAAAAAATATTATCTAATTCTGCCAAATTATTTTAAAGCTAAACTTTTCTACCTTCATCTATGACTCAGTTCGTCAAGTCAAATTTGTTTATCTGTCATACATATTAAGATACTGTTATACTAAGTATTAGCTAGCAATGATTTCAACGACACATATAGTACTTGTAGAAGAATCGGAGATTTGTAAAATCTGTTACTTGGTTAAATTGCAATGGCATTTACATTTAAATAAATTATAATTATGAATAGGCAAAACGAATACTCAGTTGAAGCAAAAATTAACGCAATTTTTATATGCTATAATAAATATCATTAGTAGAATGAATCGAATAGCAACAAACATCGTTGCAATTATACATATAAAGGATTATAAAATGTATGTATCTCTGAAAATTTCCTTTTTGATCTTACAATTAGATAAGAAAATCATAAACATGGTGTACTCATGGCTGAAAAGCTTGAATAAATTATGGTAATAAATGACATTACAAAGACCCCTATAGAAGAATAATATATAACTTAAATGTTTTACATAATATTGCTATTTCATTAAAATGTTAGTTTCTTGTATACTAATTAAAAACCGACAAATAGCAGCAAAATTGTTTAGATTGCTATATAAAGAATTGCTACCTATGGAATGATATATTTTGCTGATGATATATGTAAATAAAAATTAATTATGCTCAAAAGCTTATATAAGTTACAAAATTTTAATAACCCTCAAGACATTAGTCATTCATGAGTTAACATACAGCGGCAAAGATTGGTGCATAAAACATTAGAAAGTAACCTGTGACTTGTTTCACCTTCGTTAAGGGTCGTTGGACAAGCGCAACCCTCTAACGTTTAAACACAAATTCTACCATTCTTATATGCACATCATGTGTAAATTTGACTTGCAAAATATTGTTAGCATGCCATCTATTTAATTAAAACGTTAACACTATGTAAAGCAGCATATCAGCTCAAATATATTATTACCATTACATTAAGAATTCTTTGTATAGCAGTCTAAATAACTTTATGGCTATTTGCTAGCTTTCAACTGTTACAAAAACTCCAATAGCGTTTTAATGAAATAGATAATATGCTGGGAATATTCGGTGAATCAAATTTATACAATATGTGTATATAAGAGTGGGAGGATTTCACTGAGGAGCATAAACAAACAAGGACGCCGTGACAGGCCACCCTCTGATATTCTTAGCACAGATTCTTGCGCTTGTAAGTATACTCCTAAACGATTAAAATCTTGAAAGCAATAGGCGTCCATAATTTATATACATTTTTTGGATATAAGTAATTTTTAGTTACATATTAAACATTTTAACTTAGAATTTTAATTATTATTATTTATATGGGCGACATATATTTTTATTTAAAAAGCTATTTTTGAAGGAATTGTTTGGTAGTCTCGTCTGAAGCCCCATTTCTAAAGAACAATAAATAATGTTAACTACAATAATTTCGCTTATAGGATTAAGTCGATTTCTTGAGGAAGCTCTATTAAATACAACTAAATTAATTTAAACTATTTACAGCGTCCTGAATTACAGGAATTATTTAGTAAATCTCTTATAAGATAGTTCCAACAAAATTTCTCTTTCCTGCAAAATTTAATTTAGTTCAACAAATTTTATGTGAAGGAACGAATAACCTTAAAACCATTTCTGATTTACCAACTTGCCAATTATTGCGGAAAATATATTAGACAGAAGGCTTGTTTTATCTGATTCAACTCAAATTTGTATTTTGGAAATTCTATATAAATCGCGATTAATTCAGATATGTACATATCGGGTCTATGAGGCATTTAAAAGTATATGTACCTATAAGCTACCAAATTGCAGAAGCATGAAGAAGATATAAGATATATGCGGAAACAAAGAGAATAGCAAAAATAAAAAGATTCTTTACACAGAAATACAAATGTAATAAAAAATACGAGGTGATTCGAAAGGATTGTCTTCTATTTCAACTTGGCACCAATTATTAATTTTTCTAATGCTGACTACACTAGTATGAAGGTTGAGTGGCCTGTTGTAAAATAACTACCAGTTTATTAACATTAAATTAGAAACTGAAATTCATAAATCACCTATTGTGTAAAATGTATTTTAACGTTTACTTATCGAAAATAATAATCTACTTGTTCCGCAAAAATTGATTTGTAACTAATACAACGTTTTACTACAGTAAAACACGTACGATAGTGAAAAACGCCATACCAAACAAGGCCGACTTAAATCTCAAACATAATAGCTATTTATGATAATCTTACGTAATAAAAATAAAATTTTACAGAATCATACATTTATAAAACAATATTCTAGGTCTGTGTCGTGTATGGGTTTAAAAAAATATTAAAGTAAACGTTTAAAGCGAAGTTGTAATGTCACCGCAGTTAGCATGGACCTAAGAACAGCTCTGTGATGTAGTTTAGATGTCAAGATAAACCTGTAATTCTATTGCTAGGTGATTATTCGGATCATACGTAAAGTATGAATGCTCTACATTGTTTTGTCTAACACCACATTCATGTTTTGCAACCACTTGCCCACACAACCTAATAGCTGCAAGAAGTCGGCGTCGAACTTTCCATACTATTGCAGAATTAATACGTTCGCAATCAATGCGTATGATTCTAAGCTCGCGCAAAACAACAAATAATATAGTTATAAGGTAAATATGATCGAATATACCATTAGCGGGTCTAGAAATTGACCTGTAAATTTAAATAAATTTGAAAACAATCTATTTTACTCATATAGTGCAATGGAATTTATGGAACTCTTGGAAACAATCTGCTAGAATCTCAATTTCTACTTGTCAACCAAATATTTATTCTACTTACGAGATTAGAGCTGCACATGATCCCAATAAGACATTGAGATGAATTATTCCAAAGAAGTCGAAGAAACGTCTCAATGATCTAGCACATATCTCTGTGTAATTATTCTGAAGGAACAAAGTGGGTTCTTTACACTAGTACTCGCTAGTGTTCTATACAAAGAAAATCATCAGGGAAAGAGAAGAAAGTTCATCGATAAAACCTATACAATAAAATAATTTAGACGAAAAAGAATTATTTTTATTATCAGAAACCCAAAAGAACTCGCAAGAAAACAAAAAATCGTAAGAAACCCATTATCTGAGTTAATGGATTTAAATGGTGTACAATGCACGAATCATAATAACCAAACTTCATTTGGGAACTCTGTTAGGAACGCTGTAATTAATAAATAATGCGCACATATTCTTCCCAAAGAAAAATATCCATTGTTGGTGTTAAAATGAGTTATTGTACCATCAATTTTTAACTAAGGGTTGATTAATTGACTCTTACAGATACTACTTACAAATGAATCAACTAGATGGGTCTAAAATTAATGAATAGGAAAAGTTACATTTTACTGCATTTTTCTAGATCTAAACGACTTTATTGGAGATGAGATAACCCATAAACTCAGATCACTCCCCCAATCTTGTTTTTGTCCAACATTTATCACAAGACATATATTTTTTATCAAAAATTAGCAAAAAACTACAAACGATTTTTGAACAAAACGATAATAACCACTGTCATACAAGAATTACACAGTTTTAGGAAGGAGAGTGCATTATTCACGTTATATTACAGTAGAACCTTGTATATAATCAAATACTGTTTTGTTTTTAAGCAGAGCATCTCCCTAGGTTTTCATGGCAGCGACACCATCACATCTCAGCTGCCAACATGTCCTCCAGGAAAGATTACAAACCAGCTACCAGCATTGACGCCAACTGAATGGCGAGTAGTGGCTTTAATATATATGTTGAACGTATAACAACGATGATTGCAGTGCCTATCTGACCTTTGCCTGTAACCTGGAACCGCCTGTCGAAGCTAGGTGCGTAACCATTTATAGCAAAAATTTAAATAAATGGTGTCGCTGTCAGTGTGGCACTGACGCCAGTCGCATTTTCACTGGGCATTTTGGTTGATAACGTGTTTAAATTGGAGGCGACGCCAGACGAATTATAGGTGCAGTATATTATTATCCCAGTGTATACCTTAAGTTTGGTTGCATTACTGGTGACGTTATAACGATTATCCATTGACATCCTAGTGCGATACAGACCTAACTAATATCCATTTTGTGGAATGGGTGTTTTATAAATTAAACATCTTTGTTACGGTGCATTATGATTCAGTTATTTGTTGGCAGCTTGCCTTTAATTTTTAGCTTTTGTGATTTTATTGGCGCGTTTTACCTTTTATTTAAGTTGGTATTAATTCCTATAATTTAACATTTTCAATATGCGGTTAATTCAATAAGTCAGTAAAATGTAAGAGATGGAGCCACCAGAATAAAATCAATCACATTCCTCCAGATGACGTCGTAGTCCTTTTTAAGCATATATACCGATTAGTTTGTTAGTGATAGCGATTTAAAGTAAGCAACCTGTATTAGTTTCGCTAGAATGGAAAAATGTGATTTCCGTGATCTCCTTAAACATTGTTTTATGCATCGAATCAACACAAAAACTTGACAAACATTACTCGGACTCCATCAGCTAAAATCATTCAAAAGCGGTTTAACAATTTTCGTTGTGATCGTTGTGGTCCGCTATACTGATCGGTCTGGCAAACCAAACGATACCTGTGTTGACAAATTGTTGAGTGAAAGAGCGTGCTATTGCTGAGGCTTTAAACTTGTCGCTTGGTACACTAGTTTCGATTTTACATGACGTTTTGCACATGAAAAAGTTTTCTTGCAAGAGGGGTGCCGTGTTAGTTAACATAGGGCGACTTCGGAAGTGTGTTTGATGTTGTTTAAACGTAATACATCTGAATTTTTGCGTCAATTTATTAATGTTTATGAGACTTGAGTGCACGACTATACTTCGGAAATTAAAATCAATTGAAACAATGGGTAGAAATTGGTACAAGTACACTGATGGAGGCAAAGGTAGTGCTATTTGTTGGTAAAATCAGCGCAACTGTTTCTTTGGATACTTGCACAATAATTTTCACTGACTAGATTCAAAAAGGTAGAACAATAACAGGATAGTATTATTTACTGTTGTTGGACTGGTTGAATGAATACATTACAGAAAATTGGGCACATTTTCCAAAGAAAAAATTTGTTTCACTGCGATAATGCACCAGCAAATCATTTAGCCATTGCAAGTGCTAAAATATATGGATTGTATTTATAAATGCTCTTCCATATATTTCACAGCCTTCCGACTATTTCTTATTCCTAAAGAGCAAAACCTGTCTTTCTGGTACGAAATTATCCTGCAATGGGCAAGTTATCGCTGAAGTACAGGCGTATTTTGCACACTTTCATAAATCTTAATTTACTGAATATCGTAGGATAAGTATATTGAGTTGGAGGGGGACCGTGTTGAAAAATAAAGTATTTTCACGCTATAAAAATAACTGCGCGCTTCATTTTTACCTGACTTATTTTCTATTTTCTATTTTCTTGCAACCATTTTAAAAATTGATTGAATATCAATTTTGATCTATAAAATATTATTTTAGCCAGCAAATTCAAAAATTCAAATTATTCTTTTTAACACGTTTCAATGTGCATAAATATCATCTGCACAGTTATAAATGTTATTTAAAAATATAAACTAAAATGACAACATAAATAACTGTTACGTTCTTGTTTAATAAATAACTTTAATTTTTAAATTAATCGGTTGAAATATTTGGTAGATCATAAGTTCTATATTGGTAATTTAAAGTGTTTTAGGTTTATGCAATATTTTACCTAAACTGATGAACAGAAATGTTTTGTAACAAACTTACAAATTTTTAATAATTTACTTAGAACTATAATTAATTTAAAACTTGCAACTAATTATAATTCTATACTTTCATATAGAATGGTGACGAGAAATAAACTTAAAACTTAAACCAATAATCTTATCTATATGAAAGCTATGAGCTTGAGGTATGCGATTCAATGAAACACCATGACCCAACACAAAATTTTCTACCGTATGACTCAAAATAAATGTCATTAGTAATTCTTTAGAATATTAAACACACTAGAAATGTTGATATTACATTGAGTCACGCCCTGTAACAAAATTTTATTATAATAAAATTACTGGGACAGAAACTACTTTTTATTTAGAAAATATATACGGATAGGTAAATTTTCCAATCATAATATAAATATGCAATCTTCGTTCAAAATACCTTATAAATCATTTACTTATTCTGAAATTGAGGAACCAAAGCATTTTCTAATGCAAAATGGAAAACAATCTTATAGCAAATTAGTATTGCTTGAAAATTATCTTACATTAAAGATGATATTTTAAATCTATGGGTAGTGACACCGCCGAACGAATGGTAGGGATAGTAAGATCATATCAGGCAAACCGAATGCATGCTTGCCAAAATTGTGGGTGTGGGAGAGGTGCAACCCCCGGGGGAAGAACATCGCCTAGGACAATCTGCAGTAACCCCAGTGAAGTATGTGTCCATATTTTGTAGCAAACATGCACATCCATTATTTATTAATATAATAAAAAAAAATAAGAGACTTTAAGCCCTTTTCGTATAGTTTATACTTAAAATCGAAGTTGTAATAACAATAAATCTATTCGTGCTCATCTTTGCCAAGCAGAGTTTGAAAACTTCTCTCAGTTAAAATCTAAAAAAGAACCTGCAGTTGTAATAACTGGTTCCAAGGCTAACCTTCCATCTTCAGAATAGATAATACCTTTAACAATCTACTGAAATAGTGTTGCATTGCGTGTTGCTTTTAGTAGAAGTCAAAGTACATTCCCCTGTAGGTCTAAATGACGAGAGATAGAAACCCTTGTGAATTTACTTGACCTTATATCAAATGGCTATGTTTTACGTATCAATCCTCATAAATAAAATGCAAAGCCCTAATTGTGGATGGTTTTTGAAAACTAAAAAGGTATGAGGTTTATGAGGAAATACCCTTTGTATTTTGACTATGGACTCAAATTAACGAACCAACATTTCAAGATCTATTTTCTAACTCTTCGCTAATCATTCCTCCAATAATTTGTTTTCAAATAGATTCTTCACAATCTTGTGAAGTTAATGCAAGCAAAAAGGAAAACAATATGGTGTTGATATTGAATCTTGGGAAGTAATCAGTTTATTAGTTGGATCTCTAGGAACTATTCTAAAATTTACTCTCGGTTTTTTTATAAATTTTCGTTTCATTATAATTTTATTAACAAAGTTATTATTTCTGTTCTTAACAACATTATTAATTTATCATATCCATACTTTCTTTTAGATTAAAGTTAATATTTCACCCCCAATTAAGGCAGGTATAGCATTAGTATGAAATCAAAAGATATCTTTGATACAAGCTAGCTATTTCACCATTTACATTTTTAGCTACTAAGTATAACTTAATCGTTATATGTGTTCGTACATTCTTTGAAACCTTAAAGGGATAATTACCTATTTGTAAATATTGATATGTAAAACTTTGCTTTCCCCAACAGGTTCTCCAATGGTCTGTTTGTGCCCGGTAAAAACAAATCTCCGAAGAATCCCACTTTTTCATGTACAATGCCTAGATAGCTTAAATCATCATAGAATCCGAGCTTTCTATTGTGAGCATGAGTGAAATAGCACAGATGGGTAGGATATCACCAACTAACAGATCTCGATTACTCTTTTGTTACCTTGGGAATTATTATAATGTGTATCCCTTTGTATTTTTTATGAAAAAAATATTAGTGCTGTGTTTGTAGTAGAAATATTAATTACACGTCAATAATCGATTACAATAGGTTCATCAAATTATTCAAAATTTTAGTTTACCAGGAAACAAAATCAAACATTTCTAAGGTATAGCTGTTAAAACTTCTTTTTCAATATCAATAACAAAGCAACCTAAAAAACAGCAGCATTCAACAATTCTGATTTTCCTGCTGGATGTGGTATCTTTATAACGTTTTCAACAACTTTTGATCTCTTTATTCAGGTTAGAAGTATCAAATAAGTTCATCTATTTACAGCTTCAAGAATGACTGATTATGTATTCGTTTTTTAAAATACATAACAAGAAATATGGTACATAACTAAATATATAAACTTTTCACAATTCACAGTTAAACTCCGAATTAGCAGTAAGTTAGTGTTTTTTCGGAATATACTTAAACGAGTAAAAAAATCTGGCTTGAGACAGACTTCCTCCTACGTATATAGATATACAATTATGTAAATGTCCACATGATTCAAATATTATTTATGTTTATTTTGTGAACGATAATAGTAGTAGCCACTCGTCCAAGTTACTGGACACGTAAAACTGTACTTAACTCAAGAGATTTTCTCTGATAACTCGCTTTATCGCATTTTGTCAGGAAAATCTCTAATTTCACGTAAAAGGATATCAAACGCATAAGAACTGCAGCAAGTTCCAAACAAATTATTATAGCCGTTTTCGAGAAAATCGCAAAAAACTTAACATCGCAAGAATAAAATGGCACTTCCGGTCATTCGAGTTTAACTAAATTCTTGTCATCTCATGCACGGAAGATAGAAATTTTAAATATAGTTTTTGAATTTCATGTGATGATTTTTTTTGATATATGTTGTTAACAACTAATACTTCAAGTATTTCCGGTTACTGAATTTTCAAAAATTTATTAGAAAAATTCCTTGGTTAATATAAAACTAAATTAAGTAGCTAACAAATATACTAAGTTAAAGAAAAATCGTTACAGCCGATTTCAAGAAAACCATGAAAATGAATTCGGAGAATATCTAAAAATGACCGAAATAAAGTGGTACTTCCGGTTAATCGATTTTAACCAATTTTTGATTTTACATACAAAGGCGTTTATGACTTCAAATATAAAGTTTCATTTAGCTAGGGCTTTTAGTTTCATAGTTATTTTATGCAGAGTTAACGGTGAAAGTACTTCAGGTTACTCAATTTACAGAACATTTTCTGAATAACCGTTTAGATTATATGCAATGGTCTTAAATGCTTAAGAAATACAATAAATTTTTAAAAAATCGTGACAGCCGATTTCAAGAAAATATCGAAAAACCAAAAATTCGAAAATATCTAAAAATGACAGAAAAAAGTGCCACTTCCGGTTATTAGATTTTAAAAAAATTCTTGATTCAACATACTAAGACAATTGCGACTTCAAATACAAATTTTTATTGACCTAGGACTTTTAGCTTCATAATTATTTTATTCAGAGCTAACTATTTCCGGCTGCTCAAGTTACGGAAAATTTTGGAAGAAATCGCCTAAATTATATGAAATTGCATTAAATATTAAAAAAAATCGTTTGCACCAATTTCGAGAAATTCGCGAAAAATGAAGAAATGACAAGAGCAAAGCGGCACTTTTGGTTATCTGATTTTAGTAAAATTGTTGCCGTCTCGTGCCAAGGTGGAAAGAAACCCAAATACAAAATTTTGTTTACCTACCACTTTTCGTTTTCGATATATCCTGTTCACAGGCACACATACACACACACACACACACACACACACACCAACACACACACATAGACACACACACATACACACACACACACAGACACAAACACACACACCGCACATACACGCATGTACGCACGCACGGACGCACACACACACACACAGTAATTTTTAAAAACACGATTTTCGGACTCAGGGGAGCCGAAATTTCGACATCGAAAATTTTGGTCGAAAATAATACTTTCTCTATACTGTATTTCATATAGGTAAGAGAGACTAAAAAAATTTATTAGATACTCTTTTGTGTTGGCACATTTCAGGCCTTCGATCTGTCTTGCACAACGAGGCGACAGCCGAGTTCTGTAAAAATCGACCTCGGGTCTGAAATATGAGGTGACAGCACACTTGTGTCGAAAATAATTGTTGTAATCCTAGAAGTTATGCATCCCACATTACAAAATTGACTCACATAAAGCATTTCTTTAATTCCGAAAACGGGTGAGGGAATTCCAATTTTAGTTATTTTCTAAGTTGGTGTAAAGTTTTGTGAATGACTGAAATAGGTCTTCGTTAGTTGTTTACCTTAAAGTTGATGTTAACGCTTAGCGAGTTTTGTATGATTTGTTACATATTATTCAAATATGCATTGAATACAAGTGAGTGCCCAATTTTTTACTTATTTTGCGGCTTGTATCCTTAGTTTTGCAAAGTAGCCGAGTTTACAAAGACTGCCATGTAAATTGACAGTATTGTTAACGGCTTAGGGCTAATTTTACCAGTACATTAAATCGTAGATTTTTCAAATTTATGAACTTCTCTGTGAAAATATTTGTTAGATACAATCGCTGCTGTGGTAATAATAAGTTGATAGCTAACTGATAGGTAAATACTTCGGCAAAATTGGTGACCATTATAATTACGATTTCACGTTGTATTGCCTCAAAATACACCAGTGATTAATTTTTTTAAATCACTTAATTGTTTCGCATTCTTAGGTAGGCAATGGTTATGAATAATGGCTTCTTTTAGTTAAATATAGTTTGTTAAATCGTGAGGGGCGATTTTTTCTCTTGTTTTATTATGCAGCTGATCGTTATTCGTGCGCGTCTCTTTTTGCTTTGTTACTACTTGGATAATCGTTATTCACAACCTTTTCTTATTTTGCTAACTAGATAATCGTTGTTCATGACGGATTCTTTTAGTTAAATATATGTAGTCCAGGGGCTCCTATTTATATACAAAATTTATCTATATAATATCAATAATATCTTAATAATAAGTAAATTGTAAGTTACGTATTTTACATTTAGATAATGTTGGTTCTTTAAATAATGATATTTTAACATTTAAATCGTTCCAAATAAAAAAGTATTTGGGAAAAACAAATTCTTAAGATTATTTATAAAAATAAACATACATTTTGTTAATTTCATGCATAAATAATTAAATGTATAATTATAACAAAATTTTATTTAAAAACTAACTTCAGTGTCCAAATAAATTGTATTTTACTTTTATTATGCAAACCGCACTTTCCGTGACATAATGAAACGAACACAATTAATACCGAGGTTCACTTTTAGTATGCCTTCATTTTTTATAATTTAGTGAGTATATAACCTGATATAAATACGCATTCAATCGAACACATAAGCGTATATTGAAAAGGGTTGTTCGAAGAACAAACTCCTTGTGACTAGAAAATTTGATAGAATTTATCCTCGCGTAATAATATTTCAATTGTCTTTTTTTTCAGGGGTTTTGTATAATTTTATTCTAAATTTACTTTTCTATCTATTTAGAATATAAATTTTTCTGATGGTATAGTAATTGGATATTTACATAACTGCAAGGTTCATTTTATGCCGAAAATGAATTCATAATGTCTTGCCGCTATGGTCAGGGACCTTGCTAATTGTTGATTGGATTTGTATTTTATTAAAAATACGAGACGCTGTATCCCTATTATTGGTTTCTTAATGATCATCTGAATTAACTACTAGCAGATACGTTTAGCTAACGTTCATAGTGATTCTACTAATCAATGCTTTTTTAATATTTCTCGGCGTTATATCGTTTAGTGGCTTATCACAATAACATACTGCCAGTAACTAATTAGTTTTTTTTATTTTTTAAGCAGTCAAATGAACTACTTTATTGCTTAGTATCTTAAGTATTATATGGGATAATTAAATTTAAACTTACTTCTGCATGAATTCAATAGTTAAACTATAACAGATTTGGGTTTTGCAACGACTTAAAATAGAAAACTTTTTAATTTAAATTAATTATTCATGTTACTATGTTGATTATTTTTATGATCGAGCGGCAATTGGTGTATTTTTCTATATTTACTAATTTTACCTTGTACTTAATTTTTTCTGCGATTGCAATTAAGCATGTTTTTGTATTCAAGATAATGCACTTTACACATTAACTTTTATTTCTATCTTGCCTAGTTATTGTGAATTTATTGTAAAATCTAACTGTAATTTCAATAGTTTTGGATAATATTTTGACATATTTAATTTAATCGTTTCAGACAATTAGTCGTTTTACGCGTTTCTCAGTATTTTTATTTATATTATTTTGGAAAATATATATCGTGTGAACTTGGGTTGTTATTTCAATAGTCTTCAATAGTTTAATGTATAACTAGTGCTTGAAGTTAGATAGCTCACACGAGTTTAAAACATTCATTAAGCACGTGCTATACTTCTGTTATACTTCTCCGATAACCATTTATATTTGAATTTCCTGGCATTTTTTAATATTTCGTAATAAATTAAGGTCAATTAAACTTGCTAACATCTGAATAAGCATCACCGATTTTGTTATAGCGTCGCTGACTTTACTCTAGCAACTTACTACGTAAGCGTGTGAAATATAATTCGCACAACCACGTCATGACCATTTCACGTGGCTTCGTTGCCGTGTGCAGTGTGTAACTTTGAATGATTGTAAGTAGCCTATATGAAATTATTCATTTTTCATAGTGGCCGTCGGAAAAC
Organism: Phrixothrix hirtus; assembly: GCA_024586415.1. Taxonomy (NCBI): domain Eukaryota; kingdom Metazoa; phylum Arthropoda; class Insecta; order Coleoptera; family Phengodidae; genus Phrixothrix; species Phrixothrix hirtus. The sequence goes on along the minus strand of JAHWXV010242391.1, from coordinate 12,712 downwards.
AATTTTTAGTTTCAGTAACCGCACCACATCTTCAACTGCCGGGGGTTTATTTAGTAATATGTACAATATGTTCGTTCTTTTTAACGGCATACTGCCGAGTAACTCTATTTTCTTATTTTCTAACTGCAGTTAGAGTTAAGAACGGTTACTCGCGCCCTATTTTGGTATATTTAATTAACCTCCCGAGAATATTTATGCATATTGATAAAATTTACTTATAATATCAAGTTGGATCAACTTCATTATCCGTGCAATTTCCGTTTATAAATCATCATAAAATTTTGAACGTAATTTGGCCATACATTAATTTATTCCAAATTTTGCATTGTAATTTCACAGCCTAGCTACTTGAATCGAAGATATGAAAAATGTCCCTGTTACAAGTTACTGATTAGCTCGTAATAGTAGTTTACGGTACAAGCTCCGTAAGTGCCTTATAACAGGCCGTGAAAAATTTAGAAAAATGAGACCCGAAAGGTCGAGTTTTGGTAATTTTCGGGATCTGTTGTACTAAGGCACTTAACGTTCATGTATCGTACACTATTTTTGGCGCTAACGACAACTATCGCCTAATTACGACAATTTGAAATCAAATCTTTACTCCGTTTCATAACAGCACTAGTACCGTTATGAACCATAACGTACTTGTTATGCAGTATAATCGTGAGAATCGTAACAGTTCGGGAAATATATCAGAAATGGACAATCAACATAGCCGGTAAATGTACTAATGTACACTAGTATGAAAAGAACTTATGGCGCGTAGAAAAACGATTCAGAAATACTGATAAATATGAAATAATATGTCTATAGATTTCAGTAGAGATTTACTCATGGAAAACTTTCGCGGACATAATCAAACCTAGCTAAATCGATGAATAAATAAAGTGTCTATAATGTCGCAAAATTTTAGCTAAATGGAATAAACATTTTAAAATTTTTTTAATCCTTTCAATTTCCTAAATGAGAGAAAATTACTAAATTAAAGGCGAAGGTTCAAAATTTTGTGTAAGTTGATTTGGAGTTTGTAGTCTTCTAACAATATAATTTTCTTGTATTTATGATATATTACATTTTGTTAATTTAATGTTAAATTCAGTTGTTGCAATTAGGTATTTTGAATCGCATTTGCTGCAATCTCAGAGGTAGATCTAGAAATTATTGTAGCAGAAATTAAAAATCACATTCAATTAATGAGTAGCGCAACTTCCGAGCAATGATAACATCTAAGAGCTAGGCTAATTAAGTTCAATGTAATTGTTTAAACAAAAACTATTTTGTCGGGTTAAGTGATTTAAATGACTCAAGTTTTACCTTATCGATTAAATAAACCCACGCCCTGTTATTAGGTGCAAGATTTATGTAAAGATACCTAAGTACATATTATAAAAGAAATAAATAAAAAATTGGCCGTTATTAGAACGATTTTTAAACTTATACATAATTTAAATGTACCGAAATATTTAAAGGGATCTACTTATAGGTGTGTAAGGCACACAAGTAGGCAATCTTTCTCTATATAAAAACAACCAACATTTTTTGTAATTACCTATTTGGCATTTAACGGTACAACTCCATCAGCTTGTTAGTTTTTTTAGACACTAAATACTAAACTGTATGCTTACGCATTACTTATAGCATTAGTCTCAAGATATTGTAAATTGTCCTATTATTTATTACAATCTGGAAAATGAAATAGTTAGTATTAAAGTAAATTCATTAATAAAATATTCAAATGATATAGTTTTAAGTACATCAAATTCTGTAACGCAACTTCAGATCTTTTATTTCCAAGCATTCTTTCCTTTAATTTATATTCCATAATTATGTGAGTTCTTTATAAACAAGTTACTTGTTGATACACTATTTGTTACCTATGAAGTCTTTATAAGTTTTTATGCTAAATGCACTACTAGTCGACTTCTCGATAAATATAACTTTTCTTTAATTTCAATTCACTAAATATTAATTTATTTTAATTATTTTTCGTCAGAGAGCATAGTAGTGCATTATTCTGTGAAATATTTACATTTGATACAGCTTCCGAATTAACTATACTTCTTACATTTAGTACCCGAAGAGAATATTTTATTTTATCTATATACATACATTGTAATTAACTGAAATAACTGTCCTAAAACACCAATTTTAGTGCTTAAAATACTTTTTCATAATGACGTTAGGAATATTCTACTCTTGTCCCTTGTTCCCGTGTTTATACAGTATTGCACAACCTATCTTCTTTGTACAAATACCTAGAAAATGTTACATAAAAGTGATAGGGTCCGGTTAATATTGCGTATATTATCGGAATGAAAAGCTCAGTTGGAAGGCTCACATTTCTAAAACAGTGGACTCCGTGTTTATGAAAGTGTTAGAGTTTGTATAATATTGTGAAAATATTAGCTTTTCTTCCAATACATTAGAGCTTTGGTTGATCATTTAAAAAAATGCGACATTACTAAGGATTGTCGTAATGCTTACTTTGCAAGTGTTATAAATATACTATTGTCTAACAAAATTTTATGAAATTTGGGAGTTATGGAATTCAAACCTTCCTAAAGAGACGATATACAAAATGTATTTTAATGGGTCCATAGTAGCAGATGTTATTGTAATTATTTATAATTCGGGTGATAATATAATAATAAAAAAATTGTAGTCCCCCAACAAATATAGTTATTTCAGATGTTACATTTACAGTGAAAAATTAATTTTGGTTTCATTGCGAAAACGTTCGGTGCAAATGTAACGTCTAGAATAAAGCTGTATTTGTTGGGAGATTACAACTTCTTGATGTATAAAATATTCTGATTATCTTTTTTAGCTTGCCTTTTTTTATAATAAAAAAGAAGTAATCGCATTTCCTTCTTCTAACTAGAAACGAAACTTCATTTTTCATATAATACAATTAAATAGTTGAAAAATAATTGTCTAATTTTGTTCAACTTGTTCAACAGTGATGTGTTTATCATAAGCTAAAGTGTTGTTAACATTATATGTGTGCAAAACCCACTCGAGGTTATTATTAGCGATGAGCGGCAACGGCTTGTATACAATACACACAACAATCGATAACATCATAGCGTTTATAAATACTTACAGTTGCATAACAGTTAAAGCATTTTTGACATAATTGATTTGAAACTTTTAGAGATTTAAATGCTTTATGTAAGTTGTAGGTATTTTAGGTGTGTGTAATATTAAAAATGCATTAACTCAGCATTGGTCATTACGAAAAGAATTCCGTTACTGGTCAAGTATGATAATTTTTCTCACATAAAGCTTATTTGTGACTTTTATAATTAGGACGTTCATAAATTCAAATATATTCCTATATTACCAAAAATACACAATTAGTACTAAATAATTAAATCAATTAAATTAAAGTTATTTTAATTACAATAGAAATTATAAGACTTAAAACATAATTTAAGACATTATTCTAATTTTAATTTTATAACTACTTTTATTACGAAATAATTCCAATAAGTAGCTTAATGTCACTTTAATTGCAATTGAAACATGATTTAAAAATTTAAAAATATAATTCATGATAATTAAATTAATATTAATTATAACTGAACCTATAGGGACTAAAAATACAACTTGTAACAAAAATATAAATTAGAAATATAATGCCAAAAATTAAAAATACTTACAATTTAAAATAAAACCGTCAATCTTGTTTTGGGTGTTAGTAATCGGGTCAGGTATATTATGAGTGCCGTGAATAAATGGATTCTTTACAGGTACAGCATGACTCGCAGGTATTTCTGCTTTTCCTTCGCGAACAATGTGTGCAAAACCCTGCCATAACTGAGGGTTTTATGACTACTCAATCAGCGATGATTGTCATTCTTGCGTCCCAGTCTTCAATTTAATTGGTAATTTTTGAATTGAATCGCACTCCACGAGATATGGTGTCATGAGAGTCAATGCCAATTCCAGGTAAAATTTTTTCCACCAGTTCTCATTAAGGAAAAAATATTGTTAGTGGCCTCCTGCAACTTAGTTATTTTGCTACATTTACCTCGCCCTTTGTTAAATTATAGTATGTGTTTGTTTCGTATTTTAATCGAAGCGCTGTGCTTTCAAAATCAACTATGCCATCATTACGAAAACTCGATAGTAGTAGTACATTTTTGTCCTTCTGAAGACGTAAGACACTAAATTTCTTACTGGATAAAACGTAAACATGCTATTGTACATGAACCAAACCTTGGAATTGTTGAAAGGATGAGAAATTCCCTTCTTATTTTCCTCAGTGCTCCAACAATGGTTATATTGAATTAAAAATAGTCTATTGTGAGTTGCATTGATGTGAAATTGCTGTCTATTGCACATTTATTTATGTGTCAATAATTGATTCAATTGGTTCATATTACGACACTGATGAGCTTATTACAGGTTTTATAGGGACCTTCGGGCTATTTTCCTGCGTAATTTTCAAACTGCTGGTATAAAATGTATGAGAATCTACCCAAGTGTGTATTTTAATGCCCTATTTATCAAATTTGTTGTGAAGATACTGCCGAAACTTTCAGCGGGCTCGAAAGGTTTCTAACATATTGTCAACAATTATCAATAGTCGGCTAAACACCGGCACATAAACTCTTCAACACATCTCGTATTGGTGCTAGATTATCGACTAACTTTCGCTCCTCTTAGTTACTAATGTTGTCAAATCTCAACGGCGGCGTGTCATCTGATATACATTGTTGCCCTAAAACACTCAAGGGTAGTTCCATCATTTGAAAATAGTTATTTGAATTTGTATGATTCTCATTGTTTATACTGGTAGACCAAATAAGGAACTCAGTTCTTCAGAAGTTATATCACTGCAGTATCTTTCACGACTATATTTTTTATGAAATTCTGTCAGCATAGTATTGGAGTATTTTACAATATTCCAAAGTATATAATCTGTGAAATGTAATCTTCAACAATCTATTACTGGCAAAGCATTTTCTGCTACAACTTTCACACTTCGAAGATATATCATGACATGTTTTGTTTTTGTACGGACATTAGGAGATTTACAACTTTGTTTTGGCGGGATAACAATCCCTTCTGAGCCCGACCCATCACTACACGATTGTTCTGTATCAGTAAAATAGTCACTCTTTTCATTTCCTGCATCGCTATCCACATCTTCATCTTAGACAGCATTTGGTTTCTCCTCTATCTACATTAATGTATTTTAGTTTTATCCAAGATAGAAGATGCTCACTATATTCTATTGCGTTCCTTGTTTCAGACAACTCTAAAACTTTTTTCTGCAACGCATTTCAGGAGAAAGATACACTAATTTGTTACATCACAAGCTGAAATAAAAATTTAAATAAAAATAACACGCATAAAGAACACTAATAAATAATTAATCTATTATGATTGAGAAAAAGTCAAATAATCTTGATAAGGTAATGTTAATTAAGAGGTTACCGGGAAAGTAAAGCATCACTTTTAATTTGATTTGTTTATTGCAACAAATTTCAACAGTGTGTAAACTGTTCAATTAAATATGGAATTTAGTCCTTGGAAGGTTAAGAACTCCAGTAGCTCAAAGAAGTGATAACTCAGGGTGTGGCACAAGATGTGGCTAGCCAACTTCTCAGATGTGTGCTAATGACGCAAGTATTTAAAAGATGGAAACTGTATAATAAGCAGAAAAGCAGTGTATCTAATAAATTCATTATTCTTAACGGTTGTTAATTTCTAAATTGTTTAAATAAAAGAATTCAATCAAATAAATCGTTTAATCAAATTTAATACTGAGTATTGCAGATTTTATAAATTAATAAGCGATTTTAAATATGAGAATTTTAAATAGTTGAATTTGATTATTACTAAAATATACACTGGAAGTTGTACTACATTTGGTGCATACGGAGTTTGCGATTAGTTCACTGCCAGGAGTACAGCCGTCATGAGAGGGCCAGTGGAGAGTCGTCTTACAAAAAGTGGATTCTGTGCGGTAAATTATATCTGGTGTGACCTGAGCACAGACTTTAATACAAATTAAATTGCTTAAGGTCTTAAAGAGGACTTAACTGAGATTAAGAATTGTAAATAATTCAATAATAACAAGCAACGGTAGCAGATTGGTTTGATTAGATAATTTTTCATTTAATAAATTTAAGTTAAGCTGAAAAAGTAATTTAAAAGAAAAAGTTAAAAACCAATTTCGAAAAATGATTCCAATTTTGACAATAATTAAAGATGGGTTCTACTTATAATTTGGTAGTGGGCACATGGGTTGTTGCAGCTGTAACAGTACTGAAAAATTAGAATACCATTTACAGGATTTGTGGTTAAACCTAGTAACGTAGAGATTGAATCGACAAGAGATCTTTGTTGCAGTAATTCGGCCTAAGCCAGGAAAACAGATGTAAAATTTGTAACATTCGGTGACTTTCGACAATATTTAGCAACATGCAAAACGCTATCTCAGTTTTTGTAGCTTTCTGCATAGTAAATTATTTTAATTTAACTCATTAATCCGTAAGAATTAACACACACATACAAGCAACCCAATGCGGCCGTTAACACTACCACCTCCAACCCTTTAGGGTGATTTTTAAAACAATAATTAAAAAAAAATAGAAATTTTGGCCATAATTGCCGAAAGAGAATTTAACAAAAGATTAAGCCCGACTCAAAACATGCCAAGATCCGGCATTATAGAAAAAGGATATACATAATAATTTAGAGAGTAATTTCATATATTCGCTTGTTGAAAATCTAGAAGAGAATGCCGCATACACACCAAACCACTTGCTTATTTGCGAACTATAGGAACGGACTCCAATCAAACTCCATTAAATCCATTTGTGTATCCAGACAATTTTGTGGCTTTGTTATTTGAATTTTAATACTAAATTTTATACCGAAATCAAATACAATTGTTTATTTTAAGTTATCTTAAGAATACTATGCTATAAATTATTTTAAAAATATTCATTCAATATATTATGTATTGATTAGAAGCAATTAAACAATTTTTAGTTTATTACAACGGAACGTGTGTAAACGTTACATTGTATTGAACAGTATAGCATTACAGAACAAGCAATATAAAATTTCGAATGTTAATTGATTGCTTCTTGTATACCTATACACCCTACCCCAATGACCATTTTCCAGACGCTGTCCACTATAGATTTTCCACTTTCTCTTCTTACATTTTACTAATATTTCCCCATATTTGTTAAAATTCATGCTAATGGTTTGGTGCAGTGTTACGAGATGTATATCTTCCATAACACAATGCCCAAACCTTTTCAATTGCACGTACTTGCGGTACATTTGTAGCGTTGTCGTTGTTTCGACAAAGTTGATGTCTTGACTTCTCGGGAAGTCAGTCACTTTGGTCACATGGCGCGAAGTGGCCATATCTGGCTAAAACAAAGCATCGCTTGTTGGTTGTTTGTAATGCCTCTTAATAAATCGTTTTAATTATGACCACATTCACACAAATAAATAACTCCAGCCCTTGGAAATTTATGCATCCATAGCCTATCGGATACTTTATTTCGTAAGAAATTTAATTATTAACTTATATTTTTCGTCATATTTTAACTAAAGATTACGAAAGTAATAATATTCTTGTCTCGTCGTCAATCATCAGGATTTTTTTAGTGTACTTTTTATAAATTTTCCTTAATTCACATTTAGCTCGCCTTTCTTAATCAACTGGTTAGAACCAATGAAATTTGCCGAATTCAGTCAACAAACTGTTCTCATTAAATTTCATTAGTTCTGACTAGTATGAAAGTGATCTATTAACAAGGCTAATTGTAAGTTTTAAATCATTTACGAGCACTTAAAAGGGGTTCATTTTTAAAACGTCATTTGATTCGGTTTTAATTTAACAACGATATCTTGGCTGACCGACCTGGTATTTTCTTGCAATTTTCTTCTTACACTTCTTCAAACCTTTTTAATATCCTATTAATTACATCTCACCGTTTCCCTTCTTTTAAAAAACATCTACGCACTAGTCTTCTATCACACAGCTTGATTGTTATAAAACAGAATAACACGTTTTGCAAACGTTTCATGTTCTACATATAGTCAACAAGTCGACCCCGCACTTTTAATTAGTTATAAATATAAATTGATCTGTAAAGAATTTAAATGGTTACAATTTGGAAAAAAAAGTTAACAGTTTGTTATGACGTTAATACTAAGTTCGGTAAAACGTAACAGCTTCATAGCAGCAAAGGTAAAATGTCCCAACACATATCTACTGAGTTCAAATATATTGGATGGTAAGGAATTACTTTGAATTATTTAAGCAATTCATAAAATGCGAATCAGCGAGCAAAGACTTATTATGGTCTACAGTTAACAAAATGTAACAGATACCTACGGAGCAGATTAATATAAAGTAGAATACTTACACTCGATCAAACGATACAGAGAAACATGCTGAGAAATCTTTTGTCTGTGCTACAGTGGCATTCTATGGCATTGCACGGATTAAATTAGTTACACGGGAGAATCGCACCTGCTTCGACTAATATAGAGGAACCATTGAAGAAGATGATAGGTACCGAAATGAAACTAAACGTCCTTTTGAGACAGAGTAAAGGGTAATATACGCAAAAGATGCGTGACAGGATAATGTAAAACTTGGACGATTCCTTAAGGTTCACTACAAATGTAGTTGAAATCTTACGGTAACGTTCAAACCAATGACTCCATCTTTCAGAATATTTTGAAAATCCCAATGTTTTTCATTCAATGGATAATATATAACTAAGTGCATCTGCGGTATCAATATTTTTATGTCGAAGCTGCGCCTAATTGGGTTTATTTATTCATCTCTACGCGTATTTCCCACAGCCATAATATTTTGCTCCGACTCGAACAAAATTAAAATTTACTTTTACAATAAGGGATGTATTTAAACTTATAAAATATTGTTTGCGTCAAGTGTATTGAGTATTCTAAAAAAGCCATTTAAATCATACTAGACGATAATGATGACAATATTAGCAGTGAGGATGAATCAGAAGATGCACGTAATAAGTTATTTAAAATGAAGTATAAAATGTTTTGTGTAATGTTTAACCGATATTGCTAACTATTGAAAAATATATTTTTTCTGGTCGTTAATATTGAAGTATGTCATTTGCACATCGATTGCAGTGGTCGAAGTTCAATTTCAATAACTACAGTGACTGAAATTTCATTTCAATAGTTAGTGTGGTTGAAATTGACGACTATCAATTGTTATAAATACACGCATTACAAAATAGCAAGCCATAATGTATTTCTCTATAAAAATTAATGTTACCTTAAAACGTAATTGAACTGTCAATGCGTAACTTGTATGTGGCGCTATTTACACAATATAGTTCTATTTTCAATTTATTTCAAAACTTCGTAGAAAAAATAGTATATGTAATGCGTGGAAGAAGGCATTTCAACTGCTCGAACATTTTTGAAATGCAACTTCTTCCACTTGTTGCATAATATACTATTTTCTACTCGTTAATATTGAAGTATGCCATGTACACATCGATTGCAGTGATTGAAATTCCATTTCAATAGCTAGTGTAGTTGACGGTAATCATTTGTTATAAATACACGAAATGCAAAATAGCAAGCCATAATGTATTTCTATATAAAAATCAACGTTGCCTTAAAACAATCGAATTGTCAATTCCTAATTCATATGTAACGCATCGTTTACACAATAAAGATCTAGTTTCAATTTATTTCAAAACTTTGTAGAAAAAATAGTATATGTAATGCGTGAAAGAAAGCATTACAACTGCTCGAACATTCTCGCAGTTGAAATGCAACTTCTTCCACTTGTTGCATAATATACTATTAAAGAATCATTTCAAAAATTTTACAAAGTAAAGTTTGCATTTTATTAATTGTAACAACACCTATAAGATTTAAATATTAATTGTTCCAAGCTTTCGTAGATGTTTTCTCAATAAAAAATATTAACTGATATTAATGCATTTATATTAAAAAATATTTTCCAATCACTTAATGTTATAATAAATCAACTGGTAATCAACTGAACAATTTCATATTAGTTTTTGCACTTCGTCTGTTAATTTTCTACTGTACGTAAGTAAATGGCGAATGTAAAAATGCATATCGGTATATATTTTGTTGAAGATATTCCTTATACGATTTAATATAAATCGAACTACTTACTATATGTTTATAGCAATGTCCCGGACACCACCATCGCCCCTAGTGTTTTTCGTAAAATGTTTTAATGCGAACAGTCTTTAAAATTATTATTTCGGATAATCGTTTTTTATTGTATGTTCATGTGTTTTCCTTTATGGGGGCAGGATATTCCTAAATATCTCTTCAAATAAGCAAGCCGCCTACTTGGAATATCTTGAAATGGTAGATATTAACATAGAAATAAATTGTTACTCGAATACAATTTGTTAGATTAAAATGTGTTAGCTTTCAAAACTTTTATTCCAATGGTGCATTATTGCTTGTGGATTCTGTGCTTAATTGGAAGCTTTCTATGTGTTATAGTTACGTTCAAAGGTTTAACCCTGTATTAATCTACATTGATGTTCGATAAACAAAAGAGTCGATAATACTAGCATATTTAGGTTCCTTCTGTGCTAGAAAATAGCTTTTAAACGCTATTCCAGTGCAATAATTTAAACACAATACATTTGATGTGGTGTCGTCAGAAAATCTGCAAACGAAATTAAATCAAGACGTTATTTTAATTATAAAAAAATATTTATTTTTGTCTTTAGAAAGTTTTAAAGTGTTTGTTACAATATTTCGTTAAAAAGCTTAATTGTATGGAAATCAGTTTCATTGTAATTAAGAATAATATGTTCAGGTACATGTAAATGTATTTTGAGATAAAAATCAGTAACCGTTTTGTCAATTTTTTAAAGAATTTATTATAGTAGTATTAACAAATCGTTGTGAGAAAATCTTAGCTTTTCTCTAAAATAAGGAAATTGCCCAGGTATTTAAATTCACAAACTCTTTTTGAAATATTCATAAAGAAAATTAGGTTAAGCGTCAGGGTTTACACTTGAAACTTAATATAATAGTAATCAGTAAATAATTGCTTAGATGTTACTGACGAAGATAGATTGAAACCATATAAAGCACACAAACCTAAATGAAATGTTACATTTGTCAATGTCAAAACTGAAACTGTTCTTTATTCTTAAAAATAATAACGATAATTGGAAAAGAAACTTCATTTGAAATAAAACTATCAATATTTAATTTAATTTTTTTAATAGCAGCCAATAAATTCAAAACTTAAATGTGTATATTTTTATATCCAGCCTTCCTAAATTGCGATATATGCTGTAATAAGTAAAAATAACAGCAGCATAAAAATGGTAAGCGTTCGTGTTCATACATCTAAAACTGGGAATATTATATAATTAAATAACAAATTTAATATAAATTATAGTTCCTCTAAAAACAGTGGTACGCAACTTTTTTTCATAAAAAGCCATTTTTAGAATTATATCTACCAAAATACTACTTACGGAGCCGCAAGTCAATAAATCGGATATGAAATATACGCAGTTATATGGATTAAAAAAGCCGCATGCGGCTGCGGAGCCCCAGGTACCGATCCCTGCTCTAGAGGCTATTCGTTGTATATATGCCTTTTATTGAAAAATTTGGTAATTATCATAAGATTAACAACTTTTTGGGTCAATTCAGAAACATTTCCTTAGGCCACCTAGATTGTTTTCAGAAAAAATGTTTTGATTATTTACAAAATGGCAAAATTAATATAATTATATTTGAAATTAAAATTCATCGATTTGATAGACTTTATTTTTTAAATGTGTTTATTAATTGATAACAACCTTGTGCTTAATATGTGTACGAAGTTCGCCAAAACAGGTCAGGTGACTTGATTTAAAAACCTCATTCAACTTAAATGAGCTTGTTTTAATTAATATTTTCATCAGCTAACAGAAATTCCCATAAATGGGATTTATTTCTACAAACAACTGAGCGTAATTGGACACGTTGCTGATATTAATGGTTATCATAAAAATTTAATGGAAATATTTTCAATAAATACCGCGGAAAACACATATTAAACAATTTAACACTCTTAAATTTTCAAAACCTGAAAAACAAGACCTAGATAGCATCATTCATAAACAATATATCTTGGAACGTAGAAATCTTAATACAATTTAACAAATCAGTAATTCTTTAGTATAATTAAGTATGAGTATAAAAATATATCTAAATTATTTCTTAAAAGTAATTATGGTCCACATTGAAGACACGTTTCAAAAAAATGAAGGCATAATTGTAACTCTTTAACTCATTTATTATTTTCGAGTATGAAAAAACAGCTGATAACTCACCCATATTTATTGTGTCTACCCGCACAATTGCGCAGTCAAAGTTTATTGCAAGCAAATATCTGTTAGTTGACAGAAATACTTTATTTAAATTTTTATTTTTACATATTAGTTACCTTCATGCATTATAAGTCCAGTACCACTTAGCACCTCCAGTTGCCTAGAACGACTATAATAAAGCAACGGTCGCGTTGAATATAACATCTATAGACTAATAGACTAATACGAAACGCAAAGCGTTTACGCCAATATGAACCTTAAGATGATAATGTAGTTATGACACCCAAGTATACATACATATATATATATATATATATATATATATATATATATATATATATATATAT
>JAHWXV010242383.1:0-11144 GCA_024586415.1 Phrixothrix hirtus | reverse complement strand
TAATTTAGTTAAATTGTTGTTGTCAATGAAAAATTCTTAATTAATAAACATTACATTCCACTATTCAACGTTGAATTTTATTATTTCCCATAATTCCTTAGGTATTAACTTTTCGGCAAAAGTGTATAGGACATTTTCGACTTAAAATTGGCAAAGGAACACGATCCGAAGTTATATCCATCGGGTCACGTGACACCCTGTATATTAATAAACAAATATAATAAGAACAAATTAATAATACAATCATATATCAGATTTAGAGATCAGGATAAAATATTTTGATTTTTTAAATAAATTAAAATATTTCAAATATTTTAATATTTCAAAAACTTAAAAGAGCATACCAAAATAATTAATTAATTTTAATAATTTTATCCTAAATACATTAACCATATAATATAGGGTTTTTACATAATTTATACGTCTATTTCTATTTTTAAAAATTCTCAGTGCGTAAAGGTTCTAACAGTCATGAACTAAATTTTATTGGATAAAATTTTTACTTATTCACATTAACATTCATCATGTGAAATTATTGAAATCTTTCTTTATACAATTTTCAAAACATTACATATTTTATATTGTTGATATTTCTTCACAGTAACTTCAAGGCCCAACATACATAGGACGAATACAATTATATGACACTATTGAATCAAGACAATCTATCTTGATAGTAAAACATTGGTGTAGTGGTCAAATTCTCTCAGTTTTAGCACAGTTTAAATGAACTTTTAATGTACGACCTCTTACTGTCATAGTCAGTTATAATTGTTTCAAAGTGGCTTCATACAGCTACGTGGGGAGTTCGGTATTAAAGCTACATGTGGCTGTGGAATAAACATCGCATGTGCAATATTGACGTTACATGCATAACCTAACATTGACATTTGTGTACTTGAATAGTGCGTAGTGTTGTTTTGTTCAAACATCAATTTATTATTTTAAAAGCAAGTAAAGATGGCTTGTGCAATCGTAGAGTATTTTTAGTTTGAAGTGTGCAGTTATCAGATTTTTGCAGGCCGATGGAGTTAATCCCAGCGAAATTCATCGCAGAATAGGGGTTGATTATGGTCCAAACATTTTAAGCCGAAAGGAAGTCTCCGTTTGGTACCAAAAATTTCAAAGTGGGCGAACAGAACTAAACAATGATCCGGAAAACAAAAGGGGCAGACCCAGGACTTTACACTCGGAGCAAAACTACACAGTTGTTGAAGGTTTGATCATGGAAGATCGTCGCGTTAAAATTCGTGAAATTTCTTAAATGACTGGTATGTCTACAAGTTGCGTCCATGAAATCATAAGTGACTTAAAATTCCGTAAAGGTCAGCCTGTTGGGTACCGAAAATGTTCTCCCACAACCAAAAAAGCAAACGCATGAATGATTCACTTCAACATCTCACCCGATATCAGCAGGGAGGGGATTATTTCATTGAAAGCATCATTACAGGAGGTGAAACCTGGGTTTATGAATTCACTGCAGAGACAAAAAACAATCCATGATGTGGAAATATCCAGCATCCCCAGTTCACTAAAAATTCAAAATTTTACCATCTACTCGAAAAACTATGGCCACAGTAGTGCAGGCCTACTTCTGTGTGAATTCCTTGAACCGCCAACTACCATTAACCGTAACAAATATTGTGAAACTCTTCAGAAATTGCAAACAGCCATTGAAAGAAAACAGCCGGGACAATTAAGTGAAGGAGTTAAACTTTTGCACGATTGTGCCAAGCTCCACACATCGAACCAACACAACTGTGGTTGTCACAACAGGATTTGGAAGTGTTGCCACTTTCTCTATATAGTTCGGATTTGGCTGCCTCAGATTTTTATTTATTCGACCGTTTAAAGCAATTTTTGGCGAGAAAACGCTTTGTAAATCAAGACGAATTGCAAACCACCCTTGTAGAGTATTTTAATCAATTGGAGAAACAGTACGACCGTGAAGGGATGTTTAAACTGGTATCGCTCTGGAATAAATGTCTTAATGTTTATGGTGATTATGTTGAAAAATAGTTAAATATATGTATTTTTTTGTGGAACTATTAAATATTTTCTGTAAATGGAAATGCTCATGAAATTTTCTCTTGTACTTTTGATATCGGACTTCCCTCGTATTTTCAGCATAATAAATTTTGCAATTAAACATTAAATACAGTTTTAGTCAATCAGTGCAGGTGTGTGCTAAATACCAAGCATTGGACTTTGTTTTGTTAAAGCTTTGCAATGAATTATAATGATAAAGTGCTTACAAATATATGAAGTACTTGAAGATCGCTTATTAATAAAGTTTTGCAAATTATATATTTGCATAATTTTTGTATGCAATCATCATTTTACATCATCTTACATTCTTGATAAATATTCAACCTTTTCAGTTTTTCTTGTATTTTTTGTTTTCTTAACCTATGAATTTATTCCAATTTTCAAGTTCTACTATTATAGTAACTGCTTGAATCACTATTTCCTGCTCGTAATTACTAATTTGTTGAAAAGACAGCCTTCCAAATGAAATATGGGCAATTTGCGAATTATATCCCTAACAAAAAAGCTACTGGGTCATTCGAAACAATTTAATTTTTCAAGATAATCTCCTGAAAAGTTAATACAGTTAGTGTATCGATGACGAAGTTTTTCTATATCTTTGGAAAAATCCCTTGTCTTGTCTTACCAGCCACTCAAATAAATAATAAAAGCTGGGTGCCAGATCTGGAGAATAGAGAGGCTATTGAACCTCAGCTCAATTCTCGCCGCCATTTGTTTTTTATTGCTTCATAAACTTTTAATATAATACCCACATAATATTAGCCTGTAACGGTGTGCCCACATTCTAAATCATCAACGAGAAAGAATCGCTTCAGAATCGCAACCAATTGTCGCCATAATCTTGTTGGAGGAAGAAGTAATTCAAAATTTTTCTGGAGGTGCTATGCCGCTATTCCATACTTTGTACTTTTCACTCTGGATCAAATTGATGGATTTAGTTTGCATTCATCATCACAAATATTTTCAAAAACATTTTCTCATCTATATTAATTATCGTTAGATTTGCCTTAGCGGTTTGTCTGATACGTTTATAACCAGATGTTAACATTTTAGGCACTCACTGAGTAGAGATTTTTTAGAATCCAATTCATTGGTCTAAAATTTCTTAAAACTGCTTGCTGAAAAGCTACATGCTTCTGCAATAAATTTTACTGCAATTCTTCGATTATTCAGTACCATGTGACATGGATCAAATCAACATTTACTTTGATTATGTCTATTTTCAGAGCTCACAAAGGAAGCGCTTGTTTACAGTGCTCTTTTTTGAATTTGAAATTCCGCAACAAGTTTTTAATTATTTGGCTTAGGTCATTTTATGAGTATAGAACCATACCGTATTAAGACATAATTTCTCATTTAAGATAAGTTAAAAAGAAATAAAATTATTTATTTCTACCCTTCATCATAAAATTCAATTCAATTTCTATCTAAAATGTCTCATTGTATTTAATCTGTAGAGATCTGGTTAAAAACTTATTTTGGTATTTCAAGAAAAAAATAATATCGGTTCCATTGCACATCGTTCAAGTGCATAAACAAGTTATAGATGCAATAAATTTAGCGAATTAACTTTAGAAAGAGTGTTAAACCGACAAAAAGATAGCAAAAGGAGTAACAGTGAACGCTAAATACAACAAACTATTGAAATTCCAAAAAATTTTACAAGTCAGATGTGTGATATCTTACTTAAACCATGTATAGGGATATAAAGTATTATATTCCTAGATATACTGTTGGCAGAAATAACAAGAAAAGAGGTCGCAGATATGTGCATAAAATGTTTATGGCGGTTACTTTCTAATATTGATTTTAAATTCAATAAAGATAATAACCACAGAGCACTGTTTGAAAATTGGTATTTTGTATTCATGGACGAAACATGGATTTTGCGTGAGGAGAATGTAAAGATTATGGTAAGTCTACAATTTAAGATTTGTGAAAAATTATATTAGAGAAGGTAAACGATATGTTGTGTTACATACAGAATCGGAAAACGGATTCGTGGAAAATACAAGTCTAATGTTTTCATCATAATCTAAATTGGTAGATTCTCATGAAATAAGTGGAAATCCTTTTATGCAAAGTATATTAAAATTGGAGCTGTTAGATTTAGCTAATGTACACAAAAAACCTGTGGAATGTAGGGGACAATTTAATTGGGAAGCGTAACTATCATATTCTCAGGCTCCCACCTTATAATTGTCAATTCAGTGCAATTGAGCTTATTTGAAGAATATCTAACGATCATTATGATAGATACAGTGGGAAAACAGGGTATTCTGAAAAAAACGTTTTGGCAATGTGATAGAAATCTTTAAATATGAAAGAAGTGCGTTAACCACACAAGCAAAATTATTGATGGACGGTGAGAGCAAGAAAAAGTAATAGAAGAAGTAGATCAAATTGTAAATGAGATAGATAGTGAAGCATAAATGTTTATTAATGTATCATTTGTTTATGACTAATAAAATATTAAATATTTTAAATTTTTGATACACTTTGTGTTTTATTTTGCATCTAATATTCAGGTACTTGGATAAAATTCTTAGTCATATGATACTATGAACGCAATTATACTTATATTACAGATATATGGTATGCATCAGAATTTTTAACCAACTTATTTAAATTTCATTGGTTCTTTAATCCGCTAGAGTTCTGTACTCGTGAAATCATCTATATAAACAGGCATATGGATGCGGTGATCCCATCTGCTGCCATTACATTTGACTCTAGATCAAAGTGATGGACTCAGGTTTCATCCATCGCCGCCAACTTTTTCCAAAGGCATTTTCTGATGTGTGTTGTTTATCGCTAAATTAGCCTTAACGGTGATTCGCCTTTTGCATTTGTGATCAGCTGTACATTCTAGGCATCAAATGAGCAGGGACTTTTTAACAACAAATTCATGGTGTAAAATTGTTCACCCTGCATACTAAAAAATCACATGTTTGTATTAT
Organism: Phrixothrix hirtus; assembly: GCA_024586415.1. Classification (NCBI taxonomy): domain Eukaryota; kingdom Metazoa; phylum Arthropoda; class Insecta; order Coleoptera; family Phengodidae; genus Phrixothrix; species Phrixothrix hirtus. The sequence continues at coordinate 6,135 of JAHWXV010242383.1, read as the reverse complement.
AAAATTTACTGTAATACTTTGATCATTGGGTACCATGTCATGAACCAAATCAACATTTTCTTTGATCGCATCTGTTACCGATGCTCCCGTACCTGGTGCTTGTTCACAAGACTCTTTTTCAAATTTAAAATTCCTAGTGCAGTTTTTAATTCGTAGTATATCAGCCATATCTTTATGAATATATTTTGGTGTTAAGCCCTCTTTGCAAAAGGGCTTTATGACAGCTTTTATTTTAGTTTTATTTGTTTTTTGAATAACTGGAAACACGACTATAGATTAAAATTAATAACTCTTGAATAAAATAAGAAAGACATTTGAAACTTACAAGTGCAATAATGTGAATAAATGACAAGTCAACAAAAATATCTTTTCATTTGTCAGACAAAGGTTATGATGTTAGGGATAATACCCAATGAACCTCCTGATATAGTGCAAAACGCTAATCCAGTTAGAACTTATACGCTCTGTCCAGATCTGTAGTAATATTAACTTCACAAAATATTCGATTATTTGTAAATACACTAACTTATAAAGCACTACCTTGTTCTTAGACAAATCGATGTTGCATGATATCTAACTAATCATAAATCACTAATTGAGTTTTGCCAGCCGGAGCTGTAGTGGGAGTACCGATGCAACAATCTGCCGCCCATCAAGGCAGTATGCAACATAGTCATCCAATGCTAGGAGGACGTCGAGGTCAAGGTAGAAGGTTGCCGCCAACACCATGCAAACCGTCCACATTACAATTACGACCGGGGCCTATAAATTTTCCAAAATTGAACGCTTCACCAACACATGTATGTAGTACACATATTATATATAACATTTAGCTAATTATATTTAAAATTTAACTCGTTTTTGGCAGCAAATGCAAACGCAGTCTGCACACACAACTCCTCATGGTCACATAGCAACTCAAAATCTAATAAGGGAACGAGAACCCTTGCGAGAAATTTTACCTCCAACTACTTTTGAGGGTTCGGCGGCACCTCTTAGTTTTGAACAAGCAGTGGCACTGGGTCGAGGTGGTCGAATGCTACCGAGTCCTGTTCCTAACGGATACAAACCGAAACCTACACGATCACGTCATTCCGATTCAGATGATGATGACTGGTGCTAACATAAGGAGATACCTTCGCACCTTGACCAATCAAACCACATTTTTAGTAAACGTTCCTGTTATCATTACGTAAAACTAATCGAAGATACCACGTCATTCAAGTTGCTTTAAGTGAATATATCAATATTGAAATCTAGTACCACTTTGCCAAATATACTTCTTGCTTTCTTATTACTGTTTAGATTATTCAATTGGCAAAATAAAGTATTTAAATTTCAATTAAAGTTTTTGTAAAATAGTCATTAATACAAAACAGTATCCGTTTTCCTTTTTTTGAAAGATGTTGAATTTTTGGCAAGTGCTTAATGAAAAACAGTATTATAAGTTCAAAATCTTACTTATTTTCAAGAATTCTACAAATTTAAAAAATGTTCAAGACTAGTTTTTACATTTTGTCTGAATATGGATGGTGCTAAAGGAAACTCATAGGAAACCATGTTAAAATAACCTTTATACATATTCTTTATTTTTATAATTTACCAAATTTAAACCTCTGTATTGTATAATATTAATTAATTATTTCTAAATAGCTAACTTGTTATTGCTATTTTAACAGTAATAAAAAGCAAAAAGGTTTTTGGTACTAGACTTCTTAGAGGAATCAAAATAGTGTGTTTTACTAATATAAACATGATATCAAATTGACATGATAATTATATGAAAAAAATAGTTAAATTAATTCGAACAGCTAATACCGACGTATACTTACTGCCAACACGATTTTGTTGCTGCATTGTTATCTAAAATACTTAGAGGTGCGATTCGTGACTCGTTAACGATACCTTACCTTGATGTGTGAATGATATTTGTAGTGAAACCGTATTCTAACAAAATTTAATTATAATTCTTCCCTAAAGTGCTTTAAAATCACTAAATATACAACAAAAACTTGTTAATAAAGTTTAGCTTAAATTAACTGTAGCTGACGGTTATTAAATTAATAATTTAATGATTTGAGTGTAATTAGTGCCATCATTAGTTCAATTGGATCACTGTTTCTGTGATATACGAAAGCACTGCAAGTGCCGTATTGAGCACAAATACTGACTATATTAGTGACTTTCTTCTTATTTTGTGCTCAGGAACATTATATTCTTTTATTATTGTTATAATAATAGGTTTTGAATTTTAGTAATGATTTTAACATATTTGAAACGTTGAAAATATATTCTAGCATATAACTATAGTTTGTTACAAAAAGATGCCTTATATAAACTACATAAAATCTTGTACTCGTGTGTCTATTCTTACTTTTACATACTGTATATTTGAAATTGGTAGCTATCGCATAGTCCCTACACACATTCCAGTTATCCATTGCACTTTCCACGTATTTACAATTTTTTACGTGGAAAGTGAGGCGAATCTATTCGATAAACAGTGTTGATTGTTAAAATATATACTAAAATCAATTTTTGAAATTTAAATTAAATATTTTATCGATTAGATTTGCCCGTTTATTGCATAAGTGATTTCTGATTTAATGATGTTGCAGAATTATGGTTGTTGTCGTATAACAACAATACTGTACTGTCGATAATGACAGCCTTAGTATTTATGGCCATTTCTATCTATTTTAATATACCTATTTATTAATTCTGCCAATTTGACAAAATGCGGAATTAGAAATAAATACTTTTACTACTTGTATGTACGTTATAGCTTAGATATGGAATGTGTGCCATACTATTTATACCAGTGTGTATGTCAAGTCGTTCGTGTGAGCTTAGCTCAACAATTTTGGTGATTTGCACTGTGGATGGTTCTTACAATTTCATTTTATTAATTATACATTCCTAAGAATGACTTGTAGGAAGCATCTATCAATGCATACTTACCTCAACAGTGCACTTCAAAAGTGTTGTAACTCATATTCGTTACGAACGAAGGAAATGTGTAAAAAATATTACAACTTGTATAAAATATGCACTTACTTATCTATTTATAGTTAAATTCGAATATGTTTGTTACTAAGCAACATCGTTGAAGTGAACTGCGAATTGTGTAAAAAATTTATACATCTTTTTCATATAATACTAAGTTGTTGAATATTTATGTATTTACCTATGTCCATTAGAATTTGCATTAGTGTTAAATACCATTTATCATCGCTTACAAACCCATTTTTTTAAAATAAAATAATGCAAATTAATATATTATTAACTAGTTTTACTAGAGCATCTCCTGATGTCAGTACCAAACATAAATTCTGTTAATTATTTCTCAAAACCACATTCCTTTATTTTTAAGCCGCTAACTTTTAGTAAAAAATTAAGCTAAAAGAAATAGATGGAAACAACATATTTTATTTTTATTAAGAAGTTTAATGAAAAAAATTTATATTAACAGGAATTAGTAAAAATATAAATCAATCATGTGGATAAGTAATAGGCGAGGGTATTCTATGGCAAATCAAAAAAATCAAACTTGATGTTCAGTCTTCCTTTTACTGCCCTTAAACATTTCTAGCATCTTCTTTATAGGCTCCAAGTCTCTCAATGGGTGAGTTGCAGCTATCCTCAAATAAAAAATAACAATAACTGGCTTGTTCGTAAATAAATTGTTGAATTGTTGGGATGCTCAGATCTTCGTGAATTTACAAATTGTGCACAAACCATGGAGAGTTCATAGCCATGTTTTGGATGACTTAGAACTGCTACACATTTAACCTAACATCATATCCCGACATGCTACTGCATAGATTATTATCAATCGAGACAGTGTATCATGTTCCATGGTAAAACAATTAAAGTTTTATAACAAGTAGGACTTTAGTATTGACCACACTATAGCAATGGCTGTAGTACAAGCAACTTGCTTTTGTATTATTAGTTAGAGTGTATCCATGATTTCATAAAATCTGGTGAAAGTTTATTTTGTGATGCATAGAGGGAGTAATATAAAAGAAAAACTACAAAAATACAAAATATGTTGCTTGGCGAAACACAAGAATCACATTAATTATAACCAATTCCAGAACGTTATAATAAGACGTCTGTTAGATCTATGAGAAATTGACTATTTGTGTAACTTACACACCAAATGGATATAAGCATATACTGATGATTATAGACATATTTACAAAATTTGCGAGATTGCTTCCAGTAAAGAATTGTAATACGAAGACAATTATATGATGTATAGAGATGTTTATAAAACGAGTGAGAATACTTGCACGAGTTCTTGTAGATAATATAACATATTTTACAAAGATAACTTTACAAGACATTGGATGTAAAAATTTACTTCTGCGGCATATGACATCCAAAAGAATATATTTGCGGATGGTATATACAACAAGTGATTAAATTTATAAGAATTCTGTTATGTGAAAAACAGCTTAAAGAGTGAAGCCAGCAAATACTAATTGTGGAAATATTTATAAATCAAGTACCGAACACCGCAACGAAGGAAGTACAAGATAATTAAAAAATGAGGGATCATCCAGGCCATGAGAAATGCCGAAGTCGAGAATTCATTAAGTGCAAAAGAAGCTTAAAACTGTAAAAAAGTGCTTGAAAAGAAAATCAGAAGTATACATTATGAGTAAAAAGATAGAATTTGGTAATAGTGAAGAATATGTGGGTAGCAAGTAGAAAAGAAAGGATAGTTGGGAAGTTCATTTTCTCACATATCGAGCCATTTGTGGGAAAGAGTATGTAGAAGGACTCTTATCAATGTATGTCCCTAATACCAAATAAGTACGGGGCAGATTTCACATATCTATGATTTATCCATTCATAATAAAATCAATTGAGTAAGGTATAAAAGGAAAATTTGATAATACAAAATTAAATTCGACAAAAATCTCATAGAATTTATTTTAAAAATATAAACAAAGTTTATGTTAGTCAAAAATTTGATTATAATTCGAAAAAACGAATGCGCACATAAGTTATATAAACAAACACTTTATGTAGAGCAATTTTAAATTACATAAGATTGAACTAAATAAAATGGAAATAAAATTGTGATATGAGTTCAAAATAATTTTACAACCAGATTCACTACAGTTGTAATGTCAACTTGATTTTAAAAGTAAATTTTGGAGAATGCCAGTAAGTAGATGATAAATTAAAATTCAAGGCAATGCTGGTTTAAATTAAATATAAAAAGACAAGGTAGTTTCTAAATAAAACAGTTTTGTGTTCCTATCCAAAAAGCAATATTAAGATAGATGTTCGCAAACCTAGGATTCAAAGTAAAGCTATATCTCCGGCAAAAAATCGAATCATGGTTTAAACGAGTGGTGAAAATTTAAAATTTTCGATTGTGAATTTAAAGTATTAAATTGGAAATAGTGCGGAGCATACAATGCTAAACAAAAGAAGCAGTTTGGTAAGAAGAGTCAGCAGTGGCAGCAGCAAATAGATTCAGACCAAGAATTGCATAATAGATCATAATAAAAATTATGCTAGTGCATCATAAGAAATAATTGGAGTAAGAAGATTGAATTTGGTGGCGCAGAATCTGAAAGACGTGCCTAATTTTAGACCACTGGAAATAAAATAATTTAACTGCTATAGGAAGCATTTTTCAAAGTCGAAAGTTGTCGCAAGAGTCACGTGAATTCAAGAATAAACCTATTATTGAATTTTTACTTGATTTATTTTTGATATTAAATGTATTCTCTTGGCAAATAAGCATTTGATTGAAATTACAAACCGCACCAGTTTTGGCAAAATTGTTTCCTAACTTTGGATTTAATGTTTTTTCAAGTTTTGATTTTTTTGTTTTTGTTTGTTTGAGTTTATCTAAATAAAATTTTGTTTATTTGTACTGATTTTAAGAAATCATAACCTATTTAATACAAATTAATTATTTTAAAAGAGAGGTGATCCCTATGACGAAAGTATTTTTAATTAATTTTGAGGAAGCATCTTAACTAGTAAAAATACTGCTTTATAGAATGTTTTATGTGATATGTTTATTACAAGATTAGATTAAATTAATTTGTGTTACCATATTTTCCGCTTCCGTATAAGTAACAGAAAGATTATAAATGTTAGTCT
>JAHWXV010242288.1:0-12768 GCA_024586415.1 Phrixothrix hirtus | reverse complement strand
TTGTAATAATACCTAAATAATAAAAAAAAACATGCAAAGTCCTAAATTTCTTTTCTATACGTGTATACACAACCATAATGTAGGTGATGGTTTAATTCCATCGGAAATCACCAATACAGAGTACCCAACCACGCAGGGTGAACGATTAACCTCTTGGCAGGCGATGCACCAAGATCATTTTTACCTTATGACATCTTGTCATCCTGATGTAATTGGACCTGGTTTAAATACTTTTTGCTGTAGTCCGCAGGCATAGAAATTAACAATTTTCGGCATCTTCTTCATAAGCTTCGACTCAAGCGATGAGTACATTGCAACTGTCCTCAAACAAACCAATTATTGATCTGCTCGTGAATAAACTATTAATTAGTGGGGATGTTAAGATCTTCATAGTTCTGCAACAAGATGCGAAAGAAACGCATCCCCACTTCCGCATCGCTTCCTATCATTAACATAGAACGCACTTAGTTGAATGAGTTTCCGAGAAGAGTTTGCCTTGAATATTTTGTACAACAATCCCCAATATCAAACTATTCCAAACGCCTTAGCGACGTCTACAAAACAGGGACCGTGACACACCTGAAAGAAAACCCTTCAGTGATTCCAACTAGCCGAACACCTAATTAACGATGCTATAATCCGATCTGACATCGAACTCTTGGCTTCGTCGGTTTCGTCTTTCAGACGATTCATAACTTTTTCAAACAAGATAGAAAATTGATGTGGCGTTAACTCTGAGGAACGAAACAGTTTTTCCTAGCTTTAGGAATTTCCAGCCACGTTGAAACTGCTAAAATCGCAACGTTGCGCCTATACGTTTATGACAACAGCGATTCTTTGTTATAGTAGGGTCATGAGGACCTGAGTTTGAGATATCATCGAAGTCGAGCGCGTTTCGCGTTTTGGAAGCAGGAACGATGCGACTTCGGGTAACTTCGCCTTCATCATCATTTCCTAGACGTGTTCAAAGAATTCAAGATCGACAGCTGTAGGTTCTACAGGTCATAGACAAAACTGAGCTTACCATGTCCTTCGTTTCAAGCAATTGGAGCTTCTTTCTCCCAATTTTCTTTCAACTACAGTCGTCAGGTACTCTGAAGGTGGCACAGCGATCTATGTCAAATCGCGTGTAGATCACCATGTTTTATCTCTCTAAGATGTCCAAACAATAGAAACAAATCGCCTTTCGACACAGGTGAAGTAAGTATGAAGAAATACCACAACCACATTTGAGGAGTGAAGCTCCAATTGCTGCAAATGGAAGACAATTCCCTCTGTCTGTTCTTAAGAGAGGACGCTTTACATATACCACGAATATTCCTTTTCATATAGAGAATAATGCATTAGTACGATATACAGTGTTGAAAGAAATGACCTCCTCATAGAAATGAATATATTGCTGTTCCACTGTACAAACAATAATTACGCACTTCACGTCTGTAAAGTTTTAGGTATGACATATATGTCTTAGTCATTTTTATTTATTTATTGCAATTTAAAACTATTTATATCATAAATTAAATTTAGGCACTTTAATAATTATGCCATACTGTTTAATAAATTGGGAATCTCGTTACATTTATTTAATAAAATCTCGTAAAATTCCACTGTAATGCAATTTAATTATTTTTATTGTTTTTCTACCATATAATGAGCCATCTTTATTGAAAGAAATTCTACCATTAAACACTCAAGATAAAGTAACCTAAGACCATTACGTGCTACGTGCTTAAGAAGAACCGACAACGTGGTTACATATTTCCAATACAGAAAAACAAGTAACTGTTCGACATCTAGCTATCTTGTTTCCATAAACGCAACTAACTATTCTGTCTTATTCGTTTTTATAGATTTCTCTATAGGGTGCAATCCGTAATCCACATGGTATACTGGCATGCCACCTAGTTTCTTGAAATGCTTAAAAGATATTTTAAAAATATCGATGTATATTGCCCTCTAAATTTAACAACCCTTTCACAATATAAAATATTAAAATATTGCGTCAACTAAAATTTAAGCGACCACTGTGGAGTATATGCGACCGTTATCCATAACTGTTTAGCTACTACAGTGCAAGGTGTCAATTGATGGCCTACGCGAAGTTAGCCCCCACTTTTAGAATTAGGTAATTTCAAGAGTTGTGCTGAATTGTGCTACATTGTGCTGGAATATTATGACCATAATACGAAAAATGCCTCAAAAATCGAAAAAAAAACATACTTTAGACCAGACTCCCACTTTGCATATTTCACAACTTTCGCAATTGTGCAAATTTGTGCTAGATTGTGCTGAAGTTGTATTTCGAAAAAATAATTACACAAAAAGTTACGCCCAAAAAACATTTTGGATGATATAGGATTGAAGTAATCTTTAAATTAACATCAGCCATTCGAATGTCATATAATTATATATATATGAGTTGTGCTAGGCTAGCACAACTCAGATATATGATATCACAATCGCCAATTTCGCCAGCACAACAATATAAAGGGCACCTTACTCTTGAGCGCGGCCGCTCGCAACGGCATTCAATGTCAAAATTTCGATGTTCTGAAAATCCAATGACCACAAAATTGCATATCTGAGTTTTGATACGCTAGCCCAACAACCAATTTCGCCAGCACAACGATATAAAGGACACTTTACTGCTCAGCGCGGCTGTTCGCAACGCCATTCAATGTCCAAATTTCGATGTTCTGACAATTCAATGACCATAAAATTGCATATCTATATTGTGCTATACTAGCATAACTCAGCATAATCGCCAATTTCCTCAATACACCGATATAAAAGGCACTTTACTCTAGAGCGTACCCATTCGCAACAGCATTCTATGTCCAAATTTCGATGTTCTAACGAGGCAACATCCACCAAATTACATATTGTAATTGTGCTAGCGTAACACAATTCAGATATGCAATTTGGTTATCGACAGATCGTCAGAACATCGAAATTTGGAGATAGAATGCCGTTGCGAACGGCAGCGCTCAAGAGAAAAGTGCCCTTTGTATCGTTGTGTTGGCAAAATTTGCGATTTTGGCGAGTTGTACTAGCGTAGCATAACTCATACATATAATTTGATGGTCATTGGATTGTCAGAACATCGAAATTAGGACAAGAATGCCGTTGCAAACGGCCGCGCTCAAGAGTAAAATGACCTTTATATAGTTGTTCTGGCGAATTTGGCGAATGTGCTGAGTTTTGCCAGCACATCATAACTCATTTATGTAATTTGGCGGTCATTGGATTGTCAGAACATCGAAATTTGGACATTGAATATCGTTGCAAACGGCCGCACTCAAGAGTAAAGTGCCCTTTATATCGTTGTGCTGGCGAACTAGGCTGCCGTTCTGAGTTGTGCTAGCGTAGTAAAAGTAACATATGCAATTTGGTGGTCATTGGATTGTCAGAACATCGAAATTAGGACAAGAATGCCGTTGAGAACGGGCGCGCTCAAGAGTAAAATGCCCTTTATATAGTTGTTCTGGCGAATTTGGCGAATGTGCTGAGTTTTGCCAGCACAGCACAACTCATTTATGTAATTTGGTGGTCATTGGATTGTCAGCACATCGAAATTTGGACATTGAATATCGTTGCAAACGGCCGCGCTCAAGAGTAAAGTGCCCTTTATATAGTTGTGCTGGCGAAATTGGCGATTGTGCTGAGTTGTTCCAGCATAGCACACCTCATATGTAATTTGGTGGTCATTGGATTGTCAGAACATCGAAATTTGGACATTGAATACCGTTGCGAACGGTCGCGCTCAAGAGTAAAGTGCCCTTTATATCGTTGTGCTGGCGAACTAGGCTGCCATTCTGAGTTGTGTTAGCGTAGTAAAAGTAACATATGCAATTTGGTGGTCATTGGATTGTCAGAACATCGAAATTAGGACAAGAATGTCGTTGCGGACGACCGCACTCAAGAGTATAGTTCTCTTTATATTGCTGTGCTGGCGAAATTGACGATTGTACTTAATTGTTCCAGCATAGCACAACTCATATATGTAATTTGGTGGTCATTGAATTGTCAGAACATCGAAATTTGGACATTGAATACCGTTGCGAACGACCGCACCCTAGAATGAAGTGCCCTTTATATCGTTGTGCTAGCGAAATCTGCGGTTGTGCTGAGTTGTGCTAGCTTAGCAAAACTCAGATTTGCAATTTAGTGGTCATTGGATTGTCAGAACATCGAAATTTAGACGAGGATACTGTTGGGAACGGCCGCGCTCAAGAGTAAAGTGCCCTTTATATCGTTGTACTGGCTAAATTGGTGTTTTGCTGAGTTGTGCTAAGCAGAACTCAGATATATAATTATATGACATTTGGATGGGTGATGTTAATTTAAACGTTACCTATATCCTCTTATCATCGAAAACGTTTTTTTTTCGTAACTTTTTCTGCAATTATTTTTTCGTAATACTACTTTAGCACAATCTTAGCCCAATCTAACACAACTTAGCACAATTGAGATAATTGCGAAATATGCAAAGTAGGGTGCTGGTCTAAAATATGTTATTTTCGATTTTTTTACGCATCTTTCTTATTATGGTCATAATATTTGAGCACAATTTAGCACAAACCTAGCACAATTCAGCATAACTTTTGAAATTAGCTAATTCAAAAAGTGAGGGGCTAACTTCGTATAGGCCAATTGATGTCCTTTAATTTAATCGTGGATAATGCGCAAATTTTTTGCAACTCTAAATTTGTTTTTCACCATTTCATTAAATTATTTAAATATTTATATTCTGTACGTCTTAAGTTGTTTAACGGCCTTCTACAGCATTCATGTGTATATTAAATACCATTGTGCATCTTTGTTAATAAAGCTAAAGTTTTTAACTTGGACAATTTTATACGTTTTATCTTTATTAATTTGATTTGCAATATGACTAAGTTTTGTTATTTTGAGGATTCAAATCCTCAAATTTACAAAACCTAGTTCTAAATAGCGTAGATATTTTATTGTCCTGAACATGTATTTTTATTTTTTTGAGGAATTCATGCTTTTATTCAAGTATATAAAGTTCAATGTTGGTACCAAAAGCATTCTTTTGTCCATTGGTAATCATGTATTAGTGTTTTTTATGGGTTTAAATTTTATCCAAACTTATGAGTTATTTGATATTTATAGGTAAGCATTTATATTTCTAAATTTTTATTATATTAAATGTTATTCATTTTTCAATTCAAAACTTTAAATACAGTTGTTATTGATTTTTTTTACATTTCAATTAAATGCGGTTAATGATCTTCACAAATTTTATTCGGCTATATTTAGTGTTTTTCTATGTTTTTCGGCAGTCGTTAAAAATAGCGTAGGCTTCAAAATATACATTATAGATTTCGTCAATTTTTTGTGTACAATGAAACTTGCGCCTCCGTTTGAAGTGCTAGCTATTACAATTCATTAATGTAGAATTTGTTGAAATATACAAACCCAAAAGCTCAGAATTATTTTTTAATAATAAAGCTCCTTCCATTAACAACACTGTTATTTCATGAGGAATATAAATGTAATTTCGTTCTAAAAGGCATTAAAGGTTTTTTTCAATGTTTCCTTGTTAGAAAAACTTATTGTGTATTTTAAATTCTGAAACGCTTGAAATAATTATTAAAGCTACTTTAATTATTATTGTTAAAATGTCCCCAAATATTAAGTATTCCTTGGAGTTTAAAATAACTTTTTATTTTTAGTTTTGCAACTAAATCATATATTTTCAAAAAAATATAAATTGCTTTTCTATTTCATCGCTACCTAGCTTTACGAAATGTAGATTTAAGTTTTGTACCCTCCCTATTTTAACCTCAATTGAGAACAACTTACAGATTTAAAGTTCTAAAAAATCCGAATTTATGACTTAAAAGTCTTATAGAAATTTCAAAACATTTATCTTGTAATTGGTTTGGTAAAATGCATTATAAGTTACTTTATTGTTAATTCTTTAAAGAAGTCAGGAATATTTAGACATTTTAAACTGCTTGCCAAAAAAAAATAGTGGATATAATAGTAAATGTAAACGAAACAGAAGTACAATGATATATTGTGTAAATACAAGTAGTAATTTCACACCTACATTGTTTACTGTACCGAACACACAATGTCATTCGCTTTGAAAAACAAACTCATCAAATCTTACATATAAATAAAACAGTTGTTAAATATTTGTAAGGACTTAATTACTGAATGATGCTATCACACTTTTTTATTTAACTTGGGAATCATAAGAGCAATTTTATTCATCAAAAATATTACATTAATGAGACACTCGCTTAGCATTTAACATATTATCACCTTTTTCTCATCTAAGTTTCTGGAATCAATTGACATTCTATATGACTGACTTAATTAATCTACCCAAGTCTCTTCTTTTCTGTATTGACAATAAACGTGCACATGATAGCTATAACTAAATTATAATTTTGACCACTCTGTTTTTGTTCTGACCATTGGGATTTTTCCTTAACCCAACTTTTTTTCTTTCTTGCCTTTCCTTTGCTTCGCAAACTGAAACGTGGGCGAAACCATCTTTACTCCTCAATGAAATTGAACTTTATAACGTTTCCAAATGGGCCCTACGCCCCTGAAGTTATTAAAATTACTAATTCCCCTGAATTAGCTGGTTTTCTCTGGCCACCACAGTGGACAATGGGGCAGGTCCTACAATTGCGTTGAATTTAGTTAAGTTAGTATTCGAGGATTTTATGTAAGTGTTCAAAATTCATGAAATCGTCGTAAACAAGGGGGTAAAATGGTCGTAAATAAAGGCGCAACTTTGTTTTTAACCATAATAAGGGGAAAAAATAATAGTCCAAAATTCTGTTATCATAGAGGCCGGAAAACAAAGAGGATCGAGGATTGCGTTAATATGTACTTACAGTAATATAGCTCTTTTTATGCACGTCGCTGGGTTCCCTCTTCGGTCATATAGAATTACGACGGACTACCTAAACCAATTGATTGCTTAAATATTAACTAGTTCCCGAAGGAAACTATAGGTTATCACAACGACAGGTCTACATATAATAAAATAAGATCTATCTGTACTTAAAAATTGAATGTAATGAAAAATTAAAGAGTAGGAAGTTACATGTTTCCCCAAATGGGAATAATGAGAACAATAATTTTCTATCTCTAAATCAAGGGACCCTTGCGTTACTAATAACTAAACTAGTCTAGAATGAACAAAAGATGTTGCCCATAACGACCTTAATAATATAAACAATTAAAAGTTTACAAACGTTAGTCTTTTATTTATAGTCTTAACGAACTCGTCTGGAACTTCTACGTGATCGACTAATTTGACCCAGCCGAAGTAACAAACGAGGTGTGGAGTTTAAATAACGGATATATCACTTACTTGGTGATCTGAAGATTGCCGACTTTCAGAAGGATATTTTCTTTATCGTATGTAACATACAACCTTGTCGGATTTAAACCCCTTTGATTCCAAGTCAACAGGAAATTGAAATTGGCCCCTTTTCTAAAAATTCGTCCTGGGCGGAAATAGATCAAGCTCCTAATAATTTGATCCCTTAATACAACATACGGGTAACTGTTCAACTGTTTTCTTTGAATATGGCCAAGACATGCACTACTGAAACGCAACTTAACTTGTTAACTCTCCGATCTCTACTCTCGGTAAAGTGAAGTATTTTTCGTTGAAATTAAAGGGGGGAAGACGGGAGGGGTTAACGTTTATTTTTAGACTTGTTAGCCTTCATATGGGAATTGTTGAATAAGTATTTTTAAGAAAAAATGCTCCTATTTTAAGAAAAACTAACTTAGGATTTTTGAACTTTTTAATAATTGTTGATAAAATGAAATTATACGATTTACAAATTTACAATTGCGATTTTGACGTAAAACTGATACTGGTAATTTACCAAATGGATTTTGTAGTTACTACGCAGAAGTATATACCGGGTGTTTCCAAATGCGTGGCCAATGTCGTAAGATTTTCAGACGCATTTACAACTTCTGCTGTCCGCAACTTCTTGTTGACGCAGTTCTGCGGAAAAGAAGTTCCAATTGCAAATTTCCTGCCTTGGTGGACGTCAAGATTGGATTGAACTCAAGCGAGCATAAGCGCTGTGATGATTACGTTTGCTTACTGTCCGGCTCGTCTTCTTCGGGGAGAAGGCGAATTCTGCTTTTGCCATTTTTAAATCAAATTCGCTTGGTTTGTATCCTGTTAACATATTAATAAGAGCAACTGTTCGTTTCATTTTAATTTGCAATACACTCAAAATTAAGTTTGGAGTGAACTTTTTGGAGGTTTAGCATGTTTGTTCTTAAGTTTATATACAAAACACAATTCTATGTTTTAAAACGATTTTGATATCTTGGTTCCTTTTTTTCGATAATCAAATGTTACTTCCTCAACAAAAGGTTATAACCAAGACAATATAACCAGAACAATTTTCCATAAAAAATTATCTTTGCGCTGTCTGAAAAGAAATAAAATACCGTTTTACGGCAATTCAAGAGGCATTCATCTCCCAACCTTTTGAATTTTTCCCATTTCATGCAATCGCCTTAAACTTGATCAAGTCCGAGCTGTTCAGTAGGATCGTATTTTCATTCAACGCTATCTCCAAATTGTCTGCGTCAAATTTTCGTAATGTTCCAGAGCACGGACTGCCATTCATGTTAAAATCACCGCCATTAAATATTTGCAGAATATTTTGGGATGCAATTTGTTTTTCATCTACCAACCTTTTTGAATTTTTCCCATTTCATGCAATCGCCTTAAACTTGATCAAGTCTGAGATGTTCTGTAAGATCGTATTTTCATTCGACGAATCTCCAAATTTTCTGCATCATGCTTTCTTTATGTTCCAGAACACGCACTGCCACTCATGTTAAAATCGCCGCTTTTAAATATTTGCACAATATTTTGGGATGCAATTTGTATCAAATGCAGAGTCGAATATTAAAGTTTTTCATCACTGAGTGTGTCTATGCTGTTATTTTGAAGGTCAGATGATAGTTGACAAAAAAATGCGATAACAAACCTTTGAAATGCCTGTAATCACTAATTCATACAACATATATACATATATATGGTATGATGTTGTAGTCGGTTTCCCAGATTCCTCCCACGACAAACTCTCATCTGCCATTATCAAGTCTTTCTAGTTCTTAATCTCGTTATACTTATCGAACTGGTGGTATCCGGCACTGGCTGGTCATTATATACTCTGCTGCTTTCACTTTTTAGGAGAAAGTTTTTCGCTCGGTTGCGTGTCATCAGCCCTGTCGTTATGGAAGGTTGACTTTCCATATTTTCTCTTTTTGTGAAACCAGACATTGCATTTTCCGCTGGTATTATTAACGGTTTCCAGGCTGTGGGTAATCTTTGAGTGTCATCCCTCGAGTTTAGATTGTTAGGCCGTTTTTCTATCTCGATGGCCTCTCGTCCTATTCTTTTCGTGATGTGTTCGATGTTTGCGAGCCTTTCTGTGTTTCCGAAATCAATTGTATGTTTACATGTTGGGCTAGCGATGATGTTCTTTCAATTTTTGCTACTGAGTTTTTATGTTCTTCTGTTCTTCCCGTTCGTAGTGCACGAGGAAGACAAATAATTTATATTCTACTCGGTGATAGCTCAGTCGTGCGGGGGCGGGTCTTGGTAATGTTCCCGATAACTTGGGAGGCTCTGACTTCATCTGGTTTTGCGGTCGATATACCTATAAAATAATTGTTTAACGGGGGACAACGTTTGTGAAAATGGTGTCCTTCGGACTTCGGTCATGAAACGAACTTCGGTAATATTTAATTGATGATCGTTACGGTTTTCGGCGGTATTAAAAAGCAAGGTAGTAATAATAATTTATTTACAAAATTAAACGGAAATTGGAACATAAATCAAATCAAAATTGTAATAGTTCAAAATAAATAATAAAATAAACGTATTTTTCTGACAGCAGACAAAAAAGGATTAGTTACAATTATTTACATGAAAACTCAGCTTTTGCATGAGGTTTATACGACTATTAGTATTAGATATAGTCGCGGCATTGAAGCGTGTGGTGGGCACAGCGTGTCCTGTCTCGGTCGTTCTGCGTTCCTGATATGTCAGAATGCAAAGGTCGAAAGTATGCTTGGAGATCTGAGCACGAGCGCGTCGCTTTTGGCGGCCGCCGTGTACGTAATTTATACAGGGGACGGATAGCTGGTGCAGGGCGTTAGCGTATACTCGCGATCTTCCTTGCCATGCAGTATCGCTAAACGTTACAACGTTTGGCGTCGTTTACAAATCGATATCTAGCAACTCATCTGCAAATGGCGCGGTGTTTCATATAACGGATGATTTCGGTACAGCGTAGTTGTGCGTCCGCTATTAATACAAGTCAATGCACAACGACGGTGACGAACGCTTGACATCGGTCACAAATAGTTACAGATAAACTTGTTTGTGGTCAACCCATAAGCGATTTTGGTGCGGGTTCGACGGTGGTAACGCCAGGAACACTGAGTTACGAGGATCCCTGAGGTTATAATGTTCTACACTCGGTCTATCTTTGTTACAGAACAACAAGAAATAGAGCGTCGTTCTAGAATCTGTATATGTAGATCTCTAGCATACGGCGCTTTCCAACGGTTTGTTAATATGAGTGGCATTCAGGATTTTAGCAGGCTTGGCGAGTCCAAAAGACGTCGCGTTAAGATCACTTCAAAATTTAATAACAAAATAGCTTGATTTTACAGAAAAGGTTTGACGGTTTATGCACTAGGCAATGTCCCGTATTGAGCCTTATACGAAAACTGACTTTCAACTCGCGAAAGCGTCTTATTTATACTTAAATTCGTACTCGCGTTCGTTATTTGTCTGCTATCTTATCAATTCGGATAACAATTACATGTGTTTTAACCAACTCGTTTGTAAAACGTGACGCAATATTTCTCAATAGCATTTAATTAGGTTTTACTAATTAATTAATATTTAAATCATTTGAGATTGTTGCTTATGTTAATTCTTATTAATTATCAAAACAATCTTGATTGATTTCAGACGGTAAACGCTAATTTATGCGTTAGGTTGTGCAATCTTTATTAATTAACTTATAGCATATTCTATAACAGCTTTTAATTAAGCAATGTTTCTATTTGCAATTTAATTTAAAATTACATACTCGCGCACGGTATTTAACCCTTTCTTAAAGTTTGTTCTGTCTTTAATTGTCTTAATAATTACACTTCCGGAATCACTAATATAGCGAAAACGGGTAGAATTCTCGGAATTCCATTACATCGGGTTTCGCGATATTATTGTTTCCGCGGAAAACGTTACAATTGCACCCTAGGTACCTCCGGTCGGTGGTCGGATATTTTAAAATTCATTCTAGACATATGCGTTTCAAGTGTTATTATCTTCTATTGTACTGGGTGAAGCACAAGAACCTGGTGATTGAAAGAGGAAAAAGCCTATCTGAAGCCATGAAACAGTGAGCTAATCAACGCCGAGCGTTCGTGATAAAAACATTTTTTAAAAATGGTGAGTCAGTTATTAAAACCCAAAGACTATGTCGAATTCATTTCGGAATTCTTCGTCACGACTCGGTTCCTAGCTGTAACACATACTGTTGTGAGTTTTTGGTATTCGGCAAAATTGTCGGCGTTAAAGAAAAAGCTACCGAGCGTGGTTCGTGCGGTGCGCACTCTGGAAAACATAGAACTTATAAGAGCTGCGGTCCAGCAAAATGCACGCAATTCAGCCAAGTGACACGCAAATGGATTACAAATGTCAAGTCGAAGCCTTTGTAGAATTTTGCAAAAGGGCCTAAACGTTCGCTTATACAAAATGGTTGTTCTTCAATACTTCTTACTCATGTGAATTTTTCGTAACAATTGCTTAAAATTTTGACTGCCAAAAAGTGGTGAACCATCTGCTTGTCAGATGAAACCCATTTTAAATTATCTTGTTATGTCAACAAGCAAAACTGTCGCTATTGGGCTCCGACAATCCTCAAGAACTTCACCAGCGCTCCCTTCACAGCCAGAGAGATACCGTAAGTTATGGTGTAGCAGCTTTTGGAATAAATAGTGCTTACGTCTTTCAAAATAATGAAGGTAATGCTGTTACGGTTACATCAATCTGTTACGTGGGAATCACTGCGTCATGTCTTGTTATCACAACTTCGTCAATTTGGAATTGCTCTTAACTCTCTATGGGTCGAGCAAGATTGTGCCACTACACACACCGGCTAGGGAAAGCATGGATGATTTCAAGATACGACAATATTCCATATCCTGTTCAGCCACCCGATTTAACCTTTTGCTACTTCTGGCGGCGTGGTTACCTAAGTGTATATTTCTAGCCCTCCAGTATTAAAAACTTACAACACCGGATAAGAGAAAAAATTTCCGCGATTCCTGGAGAAATGCTCAACCGAGGAATCGGAAATTTTCGAGGTCGACTAGAACAATGCGTGAAGTGCTGGAACACATCTCACTGATGTATCTACTATTTAAAAAATAAAATGACATTAATGTTCCTTTATAATCATAAAGGGTGTCTCAGCAAAAACTTGAATTTCGAATTGCGCGTCATTTTCGACTGTCAATTCTTGAGTCAGCCATATTTCGTATTTCTGTTACTAAAAACATTGACATTTACGAAAATGGTGCGTTACAGCTTGGAAGAGCGTTTGTTAATTGTGAAAACCCAATACAAAAATGGGGAAAATTTTACTGTGACAATTTGCAAGTTACGTGATCATTTCGGCGTGCATAATTAACCGTCGCGGCCTGCTATTGAAA
>JAHWXV010242241.1:0-15921 GCA_024586415.1 Phrixothrix hirtus | reverse complement strand
TCGAATAAAATTTATTTGAAAACCTTTTGTGATTAAATATTAAATTCCCTTTAATAATATTTTGATAAATACTGTTAATTAATTATTGAAATATCAAATATGTCCTAAATAGTTCATAATTAAAAAGAAACCGTTACAAGGCAAAGGTGGTTTACATAGGTATAAACCATATTGGTTTTATTTTTGAATGGCTAGGTGTTAAATATCAATAGTTTATTAGATATAATTGAGGAACGGTTAAGATGGTGAAATATGTGAAAGGTCTTTATGTTCACTAATAAAATATATAATTACTCAAAGGTAATCTGTGCTTTTTAAAAGTGCAACGTTGTCACCTATTTTTGTTGAACAGGAAGGAGAATATTCAGGAACAATTCTTTCTTGTGCTACATCTTATTTGATAGGGGCAATAAATTCTCGTTTAGCAAGTAACGTTCAATATATGCAACGTATTCTAGTACCTACATGAGTTGTGGACGTTGAAGATCATAATTGTTGTGATGCCAGAACAAAAGCGCATAGAAAATGATATAAAATCGGCTGGATGTGACGAGCTTTTGTTATTATGCATATAGAAAAACCAACTGTAGCCTCTGAAGAGATTAAAGTTTTTCTAAAATAATGCTTGGCAGTTGCACTTATTTAAAACCTCAACACATACTCATAAGTTCTAGGAAAATGAGAAATATATGAAATTGATGGACGTTATGCAGGTAAATTGGGAATTTTAGAATATAATAATAATAAAGGGATTCAAGGTGCGTATTTTTGTTTACGTCAAATTGGACGTAGCAATTTCAGAATACAAGCAATTAACTGTATGTGTTCAGATATGTAGAATTTTTTTGAAGCGCATAGGTTGCAATATTTGATATTTACAGGTATGTTTGTCGTCAGTGGTCAGTAAAACTTGTATTATGAAGTTTAGCAAATTATCCGACCACTGATCTAATCTTCCGTGCAGAACGTCACAACATAAGCTTTTATGCTTCAAATTATTAATACAATGAAAAGGAAGAATTTAGGTTAATTCCAGTTAACAATAACAAAATATAATAAATAAATAATGCATTCTAATGATAAAAGAATTCAGACTGTCTAAGGAGCAAATTAATTGAGTTCATCAAAAATAAACAGAATAAAAATGTGATGAAAACAAAATAATGATTCAGTCAATAATAAAATAAAATGATTTGTTACAGATACTAAAAAATTGTTACAGTTACGCAAGACGCCAACCAGCCGCGCACTTCACGTTTCTTCAACCCTCCACCGGAGAAATCGCCAAAGCACTGTCACCTCGAGTTCTAAGAGGTACTGAAGTATTGGTAGTGCTCCCCAGAGTCTGATGACTTCTTCTCGGGCCAGTTCAAGCGCCGAGCAGTGAATCAGACGATGCTCCGGATCAGCTACGATCCACGGGCAGTGTAGAGAAGTCGGAGTCGGAACACGCCCTACCCCAAATACGTGAGACTGAAAGTCGCTTAGCCCAGACGCTAACTGCGTGCGCTTGAAGCCTGGAACATACTGAAGGCTCAGGTGGACTTCCTAAAACAGTCGGTAGATGACTCTACCTTTGATGGAGGTTTCCCATCTCGATTGTCATTCATCCTCTATACAAAACTGAAGGTATTCACGAAGGTGTCCGATAGTAGGGAAATCGGCAATTTAGATAGGCTCAATTAAGAAATTAGTGTCACTGCCTCTTTTAATTTGCTTCCAGCAGATTCTAAAAACAACTCTAAGATCTATTGGTGGGAAACCTGCAAAGACGTCTGCAGCGCCAGCCGAAACTGAGCAGTAGGCTCGCTTAGAAAATCTGGCTGCCATCGCCTGCATCGATCGCAAGTTTCAGTTTTTATTAAAATTTGCTAGTTTATATCCCCAGATTTCGGCGGCGTACATAGTAATGGGCAGAATGGTAGACGCGAAGATGGCGACAGCCGATCTAGTGGTCTCCGCCCCCCAAGTGACTCTCGCAGCCCTGATCAGGATGCAAGCGTATGGAATGCTTAACAATCATTTAGTTCCAATGGTGGAGAAGTACAGCGAGGAAACTCTAATAAATCCAAACTACTTAAAGATAAAGGAACATTTCTTCGCCATTTTTAAAACAAAAATGCGGCTAAAATCATTAAGTTTAACTCACATCATTCACATAAACTTGCAAAAGAATTTGTGATGTTTCTGTCACACTTTTTCCTAACCTAACCCAAATTTAACATTTTCTCTTTGCTTAAGTTTCACTTCAAAATCGACTCGCCGTGACCGTGCTTATGTCCCTTTATACGTTGTAGAGGATTAAGTAGACTACAACAGGAGGTAGGTCTGTGTATGGTAACAGCAGACTAACTTACTACTTTGACATTGTTCTTCCATTTTTCCATGTGAATCTATTGTATTGGTGTTATAGCGGATTAAGAATACTCTAACCGCAGTCAGGTCTGCGTCATGTTTAAAGTACACCCAATAATCACTACAACGGCCCTTTTATTTTAGCTTGTCGGTCTATTAATACCTTCTATGTGTTGTATCGGATTAAGGATACTGCAACCGTAAGTCGGCGTACTTGGCCCTGTAATGTCCCAATCTTCGTAGGCGGCGTACTTCCATCCTTCTTCGTACATCTTCGTTTGTATTTGGGACAAAACCTCTCCCAAAATGGGGAGTCATAGGTTTTTCTCTCCCTTTTGTAGATTAATCACAATACCTGTAAGATTAAGTTGTGCCGATTATGTTTGTCTCTGTTTAGATTTAGGTTATTTGCTACAACTACTATTAAGAAACCTTTTCCTTTGACTTCTTTTAGCAAATTATGTTTCTTAACTACTATAATGAAGCTAAACTTAATCCTAATAACTAGTACACTGATGGCGTTATAATTATCTTTACGAATGCATCGTGGAAATTAATGTACTTTAAGGGCCTGCTTCTGGTCAATAGGTTTTGTTCTCCGGTTAATTTACGCTTCCTTTGAATTGGAACTATTGTGCATTCGTTTATGTTTTTCAAACATTAATCTTTCAGTATGGTCTTGATTCCCTTCGCCAATCTATAATTGATCTGTAACGGTTTCATTACCTTGATCCTACTTATTTTAGATTACTCAATTTATATATCCTATCCTAAATAAAATTCAATTGTTAGAATTGTTTTGAACCTTTCTTACTGGTACCTTCGATTTGGTGCTTGATAATTTGCGTTGACGTTCTTTTTGATGGAAATTTTTTAATCACTTCCAATGTATGGTGTTAACCTTGCTTTTGGTCCATGATCTTTGCATTATTTTAAACACGCCTAGTAGCTTCTTCATTGATTTAACACTTTGTTTCCAGTGTTTCTTCAGTTAGGTAAACCATCGTCACTTATCAGTTGCTTAGCTTATTTACAACATTGTTGCAGGCTAAACTGAACAAAAATGCTTGTGGAAAATATAATCACGAGTGTTTGACCAGCTACAGTGGATCGCAGCGTAGCTTGTCGACACTTGCGAGGTTAAACACTGTAGAATCAAGACAAAATCGGTATAAGGTGGGTGCCATTGTTTTTAAGTCGAAACTGCTATCCGATAATGTTTCAGAAACACTCTGTATACCATGATGTTAGTGACCTACCTTAAAAGTGCAGACAGACACTCGAATGGTGCTGCAGGTACGGATCAAAAGCTGAAATAGAAGATATACTAGACTAAAGATGCTCACTTTTTACGACGGTTCCTGAATATTCGAATCGATGCAAAATGTTCGCAAAAGCTTTAAATATTATTTACGTTATTTGCAGAAATGTAGGGCGTAGTCTGCCTTAAATCAAATAGCCAAGGGCAGGTTTTCAGAACGGAGCATCCTGTATATTGTTAGGAGTTAAGCTAACTGAACTTTAGGTTTTCAGGAAAATGTTATATTTACTTAGAAATAAATGCTTTATTAGTTTTGTTACTGAAAATTACTGAATCGCTCTCTAACTTATTGTACGCGCACTCTATAAATACAATTACATGTAAGGTTTATGTTGGTGAAGTAATAACCAGAATTTAGTACAAGAACACCTTTATATAATTAAGTTCGCACGAAACGCACACATATAAACGCAAATTCAACAATTATTTAAGAAATTAATGATGACTTAAATTCTAGGAACAAAAAAATGTTGGCTAGCGGAATCGAGATTCAAAAGTGTTTATTTACAAAATCCAATTGGTGTTTATAACTGGAAGCAATTGATTGACGGTAATAAATAATAAACGAACCTCAAATTTCGCTAACGACAATTAGCAGTATTCTAAATATGCATAGGCAAAATGTTTTTGTGTGGCTATCCAATAAATATAGTAATAGCTACACAATAACTTATGAAAGTACAAACAATAAATTTGATATAATTAATCTGCTTTCACAATTAAAAAAAATATGATGTGAAACAACACACGACTTCCTCTTACGCACATAGATATGCCAATAATGTCTACAAATGATTAGATTATTGCCTACGTTTATTTTGGAAACGATAATTGTAACGGTCACCCATCCAAGTTACTGGACAGGTGAACGCCTGCTTAACTCCGCAAATTTTCTCTGGTAAATTGCTTCAATGCATTTTTTCAGAAAAACTGTTAAGTTCACGTAAAGTGGCATTGAATACATAATAACCGTAGCACATATAAAAATAAAAGATATAACTACTTTCGAGAAAATCGCAAAAAAACTTAAAAATCGCAAGAATAAAGTCATTCAATTTTACCTAAATTCATGACGTCTCATGTGCAAAAGATAAAAAAACAAATATACAATTTTTTAAGATATGTTATTCGCAATTAATACACTAAGTACTTCTGGTTACTCAACTTTCGAATATTTATTAGAGATACAGCTTGATTCATGTAAAACATAATGAAGTAACCAAGAAATTTACTAAGTTTTAAAAATATCGTAACAGCCGATTTCAAGAAAATCGCGAAAAATGAAAATTCTGAAAATATCTAAAAATTACAGAAATAAAGTGGAACTTCCGGTTATTCGATTTTAACCAAATTCTTCATTTGTCATGCCAATGTAGTTGCGGCAACAAATGTCAATTTTCATTCAGCTAGAAGTATTAGTTTCATAGTTATTTTATTTTAAGCTAACAGTGTAGCTACTTCCGGTTACTCAATTTGCGGAGAGGTTTCTGCGAAACAGCCTAAACTATATGAAAGGTCATTAAATGGGTAATAAATTTAATAAGTTTTAAAAAAATCCTTCGGGCCGATTTTGATAAAATCGCAAAAAACCGAAAATTCGGAAAATATCTAAAAATAACAGAAATAAAGTTGCACTTGCGGTTATTCGATTCTAACAAAATTCTTAATTTCGTATACAAAGGTAGTTAGGATCTTATTTGCAAATTTTCATTTATCTAGGTCTCTCAGTTTAATAGTTATTTTAGTCATAGTTAATGGTAAGACTACTCCCGGTTGCTCGTTTTGCAGACGATTTTTTGAGAAATTATTTTATCGGTATGAAGGGCATTAAATCCTTAAGAGCTATTATAAATTTAGAAAAAATCGTTCGAGCGGATTTCAATACAATCGCGAAAAACCAAAAAATGTCAAGAGGAAAGTGGCACTTACGGTTATTGTATTTTAGTGAAATTGTTGCCCTTTCGTGGGAGGATGGATACAAACTCAAATATAAAATTTTGTTTATTTACGACTTTTAGTTTTTGAGATATTTTATTCACACCCACACACACACACACACACACACACACACACACGCACACACATAAACACACACACACACACACACATACACACACACACACACACACACACACACACACACACACACACACAGAGAGAGAGACAGACAGACAGACAGACCAATTTTTAAAAACATGCTTTTCGGACACTGGGGGGCCCAAAACGTGTATTTTCACTAAAATTTCGACATCAAAAATTTTGGACGAAAACAATACTTTATAGTATATTTCATATAGGTAAGAGAAAGTAAAAATGCAAACAAAATGTCTAGATCAATTAATTTTGATTCAACGCTTCTATATTTGCTTAAAGTCGGTAATTCATTTATTTCATAAATTTGCAAAGTGGACGGCAGGGTCCTTTATCTAATCTTACATTATTTTTAAAACAAACGAATTGGGTCGTTTGATGAAGGTAGGAATTATCTGTAGATGTGGGCAGATGTGAAGTAGCCCTTCCTTACTAGGTGTTAAATAAGCAAAGCAAAAGCACAATATGGCACTTACAAGTGTGATGGTTTGCATTTAGTTATTAGAATCGGAAGCCGTTCCTTTTACTTTCCAGATAAACTTAAGGACTCAGCGGGTGGATACCGAAGAAAGATGGTGCTGCCTTTTTTTTGTTGATAATATTCCAAATATGTGGAAATTTCTATTCAGCAACCACGTTGGATGGATTACTTCAAAGGTTCAGCAACGACGCATCAAATTATCTAAAAATAGAAAACACACGGCACTTCCGAACTAAAAGCCTTCTTCTTACTTTGACTGCCGATTCACAATTCCAACTGCCTGCAATTCTTTGCACGAGAATTTCTTGCTTAAAAAAACACGCTAACCTTCGGTGGGCGCCAACATTCTTGCGCAATTGATATTGCTTAAATTGCCCCGTTAATTATTATACAAGTTTTAGCATTTACAAGATACATTACTTACTTGTGCGCTTATCCTCGGAAATTTCTATGTATGTACACGACCTATTCGTTACCCTTGAAACGCGCGTGAATACAATGTTACCATTTGTTATATCAACAAATGCTGACCTACGCGTCTATACAAATAAATGGAGTTCTGTAATTGTGCTGTATTTTTAAAATGTTTGATTTTATGCAATATACGAGGTCCATTAAAATAGTTAAATGTATAAACCCAATTATTCTTTAGAAAAATTATGTATTAACTAATTTTAGTTAAATCTGATTTTAATTAAATTGTTTAAGTCAATAACGTATGTAATAATTCTTGATTATTATCTAACGTTTTATTTAACATATTTAAAAAAAACCAGCGAGAACTGACATTGTTTAGTTCATCATTCTGTTAGTTACCTTTGGCGATCGGTTGTTAATCTTAGGCTAATTAGTTGCGACTTAACTCAACTTTGATATCTTTTCAGTACTTAATTTAGAGTTTCGCACCAATGTTATCTTTTGCTTTGTCCTTTATTTTGGGTATCCTTGTTTGATTTGGAAACGGTTAGCTTCGCTTCAATAAATTCAGTTTCGTTCCTGGTGGTTTTCCAATACAACACCTCTTATCTTGCGTTGCTTTTAATCTTGCCAGTGGGGCGTGTTACTATCGTTTCTCGCTTCGGCTGATCTTTTGGGACTCACAAACTTTGTTTTATTAATTCTGAAAATATAGTACAGTTAAAGCTAATTTTAGGATATACTCACATCATTTTGGTATTCATTTTATTGTATTTTAATTTGAATTAGCTGTATGTGTGTTACGCCCGTGCTTTGTCACATTTGCGAAAATTGTAATTAAAAACTTTCGCTTCTAACCTATTTCTTTGTTTGTCTATAAATATTGAATCTGTATAATAGTTAAAACCATTTCTAGTTGTTAATTGCAACAGTTGCTTAATTAATCTTTCTATTAATTTTTCTATATGTAAGATGTCTTCCTATCCATTTTGATTTGTACGATGGTCGTGCGTGGCGGATGATTTGACAACTGGATCTGCGTTTTACTGATATTCCTTAACATACGTTTATTCTTCGAAGCTTCAGCTTTTAACACGAATTAAGTTATCTAAACGTAATTCTATTCGTCTAACCCGTTAATAAAATGGGGTAAGTTGTCTTTTAAGGGCCATTCCTTGATTTTGGCATTCTCACCAGAGATATCAGGGCATATGTAACCCTAATGTGATGCCCAATTACTGCCAGAGTCTTTAAAGGGACCGTTCTTTTAAATGCTTTGCAAGAAAGTCGTATAAAAGGAAGGTTTTAGGTGACGCCCAAAAACAAATTTTTGCTGTGAGATTGGTTAGGTTAAGGTTTATGGCAGATGGGTTTCATAATAATTTTAAAAGTATTTATCGTTCAATAAAGTCTTTTTTTTCATTTGTGTCTTGTTACTTTGATGAGAGGCAGCAGTACCTATTTGGGTACATATATAACTTAAATTAGCTTCATCTTAAAAATATGATTTGTAGTATTTTCTAAAAACGACCTGATTGGGTAAATCCAAGGGTACTTTTAGGTTCCGTCCAACCAAATTGTACAGAAACAGTAAAATAATGTCTGGCAGTTCATTGTGTGTTGAGCAGTGTAATTATTAATATATTATCGAAAAATAAATGGAACCCTAGCATGATTTTAGTGTCAACTGTAATGATATAACATAATAAATAGTAGACATTTTACGTAATTTAGGATGTATCGTATACAACTCTTGAGTTGTTGTGTATATCTGCACATATTTCCATAAATGATTTTTATGTCTGTTCTGTTTTATTTAAAATTTACTCAAACAACTAAAGTTTGTTTGACACTTGTTAATATATTGTTGAAAATCAAACGGAACTCTAGCATGATTTCGGTGTCAAAAATAATGCTCTCATGTAATTAATAGCAGTCATTTTGCATTTCAAGAATTGCCATGTTCAAATAGTTATTCTGCGTATAGCTTTAGATTTACAGCGTGGTATATTTTAGACACAATGTTTGTCTTGATATCTTTCTGATTACCCACAAGCCAAGTATTCTGCCATCCTAATTACCGTTTAGGTGAGGACGGTTACTGATCGCCAGCACCGTAATGTGACATATATAGGGTGGACCTTACTCTAGCTCAACCTCGACTTTAATTCTATAACGATTAACCTTCGGTCTATCAAAGTGTATTTCTATTCTACTTAGAGACTCCTCTATATAAAAGATGGCACAATGTACACTCTTCCCTATTTCAGCATAGTTAACTATCGTACCGAAAGATTTCTGTCTCCGCTCTTAGGGTAAGATTTTGGACAACTCGGTGTGCGAGGCGTTTTCTGAAAAACGCTTTAGTGCGCACCTCTGCCGATTTGAACTTGAATATAGTGGTTTTAGTGTCACTTACGACTCGACTTCACTTAGGCCACTAGTTTTGTCCGTATTCCGTACTTTATTTGAATTTTAGTACATACTTCACTTTTTGGTTAACCCTACCGAAGATAACCGCAGGTCGATTCCGGCTTATCCTTTCTCAATACTTAAAATGATGTCGCTTCCAGTCGGTTATGAGTAGATAAACTCTGTTCACCCGAATATGTATCGTCTAAAATGAATGAAGCCGCGAAGGTCAGGTTAATCTGATTGACGATACTCTGGTTTCTAAATTCTCCATTAGTTATTAGTGTTATCTTTTGAAATATAACTATCAAATATTAAATGACTTCCTAGGTATGAATTGTAAAATCAATTTCAATAATGGACTGGGTAAATATGGCTTAATATCATGCTAAAGAATTTAGATGTTGCACCATCTGTTCGCCTTCCGCATGCGCTTAAAATTCCTTCTTGTCGGCATTTACAGCCTAAATGTTTAATGTATAAAATTTTCTTTGTCTTGAAATTTAATTGTTTAGGATAAATCCAATAATAGTATGTCTAGCTTAATACACAAAGTTTAGGGGATGTCCTCGCAGTTGAACATTTGATGAAAGCTGCAAATTGTTACAATCGTTTGTTTACTTTCCAACATATACTATGGGAAGCATTATAACATCCCACTAGTTACTTCTGTGTCAAATAATTACATCCCCGTTTCAGAACTACAACCTTGTGCAGTTGCAGTTCACTGATATTGCCGCTAACGACTGCTACGAAATGAATTATTTCCGAAGGTCATTGATAGAATTTGCCACTATCGCGTATTCGTCTTGTAACCTAATTGTATCCCGGCGTATAATGCATGCGTTTAAAATATATTTTATTAAAATTGGTTTTGCGGTTTCTTCCAAGGATGTTTCATATAATTCGATACCCTCGATTAACTGGAATATCGATTCTGCATCTTCGCTTAATTTAGGCAGTAAACCTGATGCAATTTTAAAATCAAATGGTGATAAAATTTTTACGGTGTCTGAAGTTTGTGACTTATTTTCGATAATCGTTACAAAGGTAACGCTTTCGGATCTCCTAGTCGCGGCTGGGCGGTTCTCTAATATATTTTTTGACTCTTCTATTTTATTCCTGATCCAATCTAAATAATCGCTACATCGCTTATTGCCGCTTTAGTTTCTGCACGCTCTACGTTTTTTACTAATAACTTAGAACGTTTCTTAAAATTGTCTAATTCTATGCACTTACGTTTAATATACGCACTATCCTGCGTTCTCGTTAATTTATCCTTTGTTAGGTTGCTTATGAAGTTTCCAAGTGCATCGTTCAGTTATTTCAAACTCGCTTCCCTCTCAGCTCGCTCATCCTGATTTCTAACCGGATGGACCGTTTAATTTCTTTCTTGAACCCCCTAAAGATGATATAACCGACGACGACCAAGGCTAATATTATTGAGATTCATAAAAGTATTTCGGCGCGTAACTAATGCCTTTAGGACTGCTCTGATTGATTGTTTCCCATTTCTGCTGCTTGCACTATAATCTCTTCTTTGGATTCTGTGCTCCCCATGGCAAAATTTTTTTTTTGATCTAATCAAATTGTTTTTACGTACCCCAATTTCTTCGATACGAAATCGCTAAATATGTGCAGCTTCCCTAGGTGGAACACATTTTAACCGGTTCGTCTCTAAGCGCGGCTCCTCATCCTGGTAAGGTGGCTATCTAATAAAACTTCCTTTTCGTCCGAGTTTCACTGGAACCTTTAGGCGATTTTATGTCACTTTAAATCAAACACAGTAATAAAATTACATAACTAAATTGGTCACTCGCGTCCTAGCAGACGGTCGTGTTACACTTTGACGGCTAACTCATAAAAAGCCTCATCCTAAATCTGCCCGCTCCTTTTATAACTACTTGCCCTACTACACTTTAACTGCCTGAAGTTAAACGAATGCACTCTGATTTACAATGTTAGGTTTTCTCCATCTAAATTTAAAACCTATAAAATACACATATATAGGGTGTCATACAGGTCAACCACTTTATATTTCATTTTATCGAATTAAACCATTACATCCCAGAAGAAGCCTTTCGTTTAGTTTAGTATTTGACAATTACCAATTAGCTAAATTTTTTGTTAGTATAGAAGGTCGTCACAGTTTAGGCTTTCTGGTACCCATCAGTAAACAACCTTCTCTAGAATTTCTACAGATCGTCTGGCGCTCATTATAATTTATCTTATGATACCTTTAAATACAACCACAATGTAACTACCACCCTACACTGACAACCCTTCTATGCCTTCTTCCGCTGGACTACTGCGCTCAAGGCAATATGATATCTTATTATAAATGCCGATCCTTCAGGCTAACCGATATAAGTTATTTGAAAATTTGCATAACCGTTGAAAGGTACATAGCTGGGAGAGGATTATATAGCCGGCAAGTATAATTTTAGTTGTCCGACTGACAAAATTCTTCAATATAACGCATAACCTTTACAAATTGCATCCACATTTTAAGTATTAGCCAAGAATAAAGATTATGCGTAAAATACTTTATAAACAGTTAGTATTAATTATTTGAGGGTTACAATGCAACTTTTTCGTTACAAATTCTAAATAATTTGGGATATGTATTTCTACAACATGTTAAGAAACGGCATTTCGAAAGACTATGGTTATGCTGAGTTCACGTCCTATATTAAGCATTGCATCAGGGTGCATTCTTTGTGTACTATGTGTTAATATTAAACATAAATAATCACATACGCATTGCATGATGTTAATTTTGTTAGATTTAATTTTAAAGTGCTAGTCGTAAATTAAATCCCAATAT
This sequence comes from Phrixothrix hirtus, assembly GCA_024586415.1. Lineage (NCBI taxonomy): Eukaryota > Metazoa > Arthropoda > Insecta > Coleoptera > Phengodidae > Phrixothrix > Phrixothrix hirtus. Next base: position 4,017 of record JAHWXV010242241.1, on the reverse strand, counting down.
TATTTTAGGTTCAATTAAAAGTATTGCAGTTTGATTTAGTTCCGCTTCCTTAAAACCGAATGTATACGTGCCAGTCCTTTCCTGTGTTCACCTTTAAGGAAGGGGGCGGGCGGCTGAGGGAAGATGCGGAGATATATGGACGGTCTGGGACAGTTTGGCTTTGTGCTAGAAACTGGAGACATTCTTTTTTATGTTTTTGATGTTAAATTGCATAATATTAATTACTTTTATTTTTATTTTAAATCTAACATCAGAAGTGGGATTGCCTATAGTATCGCTATGACTACTCCGACTGATAATTTTTGTGTTACCGGTGCCAGTGGTAGTGATTTGTTACAGGAAACACCTGGTGGTATTGTATTAATCTTTGGAAGCAATTTCTGTGGTATTGGCGGATTTCCAACGCCGTACACTTCAAAGGATGGATAGGTTAACCCCTGGTGTACCTTATACTCCGATTTCCATGACCCTACCAAGCTTCGACCCTGACTTTACGGACACAAATGAATGGTTTATTAAAATTGAAGGTTACAAATGGAATTTCGATGGTCGGATCGTGAAACTGTAAGTAGAATTGGTCCTTTTCTTCTAAAATCTTCCAAACGCTGGTTTTCTGACTGGAAACGTGTAGAATAAACATGGAAAGGCTTGAAGTCCGATTTTTCCACGTCATTTCCTAAACAAAAGGTATTAGGAAAATTACTAAAGGAAGCGACAGAGTTTCAAAGCACCGACGCGCACAGTTATGTTCAATTTGCCCGAATTAAATTACAGAAAATGAGATCCTTACGTACTAACTGATTGGACGCAGATTTAATTGAATTAATCGCTTTTTCGAATAATGATCCCGCTGTATGAACGGCGGCTTATAATTGTAACAGCACTGTAAGCGATTTAATAAATATTAGGTGTAGATAAGCATATTTACAAAATAACTCCGGATAATAATAAATCTTTACGAAAAAGATCACCTAGTTCTTTTAAATCTCGTTTCGCTTGTGGAAATTATGGACATCTTTCTCACGATTACTACTCTAAATTAAAGCGTCCTCAAGTTGTCGACTCTTCGACGTCAAAAGCTGTAACATCTGCCGCATCAACTTGCAAATATCGTAAAAACTTCGGACATTCTATTGAAAATTGTTTCCGGCGCCAAAATAGGGAAAAGCATCAAGTGATGGAAAGCGAAATTGGAAAATCTAATCCTCTTAATTTCTTCGTATGTCATAATCTCTTGAAAACTATGTCTATCATAATTTTAAATCAACAAATTAATTGCCTTGTTGATACTGGTGTAAGATGTTCATTAATTTCGGAGAAACTTGTTGACAAACTAAATTTACTCAAAAGAAGTAATGTGACGTCATTGAAATAGTTTGACGGTACAATCTATACTTCGCGCTTTGCCATAAAAGCGTTGCCCAAGTTCCCTGAGGTGAAACTTGAAATAGACCTTGTTATCATTCCTTCGCATAATATTAATTACGACGTGATTATAGGAGAAAATATTTACGATAAAAAATAAAACTGAGTATAGGCGTGTGTGTGCAAACTCGATAAATGCTACTATGTCTTCTGAGTGCGAGATAATTGCCGATTTGACCTTGGTAGCTAAAGATGAGTTATTGATCGTTTTTTCAGATTTCGCGGGCATGTTAGCCCCTGGTGTCGCTTTGCGCATGATGACACGGGAGAATTAACAATTTCTCTCACTGAAAATAAAATTATTTATTATTATCCTTATCGTATGTTAGTATCCGAACACGGTAAAGTCAGAAATATTGTTAATGAACTTTTAGAAAATAAAATCATTTGAGAAAGCAATTCGTTTAAACGAGTATAGTTATCGTTTGCGATCAGACAGTTGATCACTTAATAAAATCGCTATCAAAGACCTACCCCTTGCCCCGAATTGATGATCAGATAGATCGCATCGGGAAAGAAAGATTTTTTACTTCCCTCGATATGAAGTCGAGATTTCATCAAATACAGATTGCAGCTGAATCGATTCCCAAAACAGCATTTGTTACTGCTGATAGTCAATATGGTATTTAGAAATACTTTTTGGGCTAACCAATGCTCGCACTGTTTTTTAAAGGGCTATAAATGCAGCTCTGGGCACTTTAAAATACGAAGCTGCGTTAGTTTATTTGGACGATGTTTTAATACCGTCAAGTACGATAGCCAAAGGGATGAAGAAATTACGTGCAGCGTTACAAGCCCTACACAAGACTGGGTTTTCTCGAAATTTGGCCAAATGTCTATTCTTGATGAATAAAATAACTTACTTGGGCCGTGAAATTTCAGTTGATGGCGTGCGACCTGACCCTCGAAAAATTGTAGCACTCGAAAAGAGTGAAATGCCAACAAACATTAAACAGGTTAGGCAACTTATTGGGCTAGCTAGTTATTTTAGGAAATTTATTCCGAGTTCTTCTACCAGAGTTGCTTGTATCACTAACCTAACTAAAACCAATGTTTGTTTCAATTGGTTTCCCGAATGCGAAGATGCACGTAATTTTGTAATTGACGTGTTAACACAAAGACCACTTTTATACAGAGTTAATCACGAATTAGATACTCATCTTCACACTGATGCTAGTTCAATTGATTTTGGAGCAATTTTGATGCATAGGTATGGCAATTCTTTGCAACCGGTTGAATATTTCAGTCAAAAGACTACCTCTGAAGAAAATACTTATCAGTTCCTCGAACTCGAAATTTTGGGTGTGGTTAAGGCTTTAAAACATTTCCGAGTTTACCTTTTAGGGCTGCGATTTACGTCAGTAACGGACTGCAGTTAGTTAAAACTATCGGCGCATAAGAAAGATTTGTAACCACGAACAATGCGTTGGTGGGCTTGTATGCAAGATTTTGACTTCGACATTGTATACCGTAAAGGTTCTGAAATTTTACATTTTGACTTTCTAAGCCGAAATCCAATTGAAAGTATAAACTTGGTACAAACTGAACCGGTTAATTGTAAAAATTGGCTGACTGCTAGTCAAGCTGTTGATTCAGAATACAAAGATATCATAAAGGTCGTAAAAACAACGATGAAGGTATAGTGATGTACTGTAAATTTAAGAAAGGCACCCGTTATCACCTTGTTACCACTGATAAACACAAAACCCTACAACTCATCTTCGTTCCCGAAAATAACCGTTATCGCTTTACTCAATTCTTTCACGACGATCAAAGTCATGTAGGTTGGGAGAAAACGCTGGCCTCGCTCAAACTTTACCTTTGGTATGACCCAATTTGTTAAAAAATATGTCTAGCATTGTTTAATTTGTACCATCATAGAAAATAGGTCTGGGCCGAAGCAAGGATTCTTACACCCCATCCCAAAACCAACAGAACCTTTTCATACCATGCACATACATTGGCTTTGTCCCTTATCAAAAAGTCCAGGCAAATACCGATCCCTGTTAGTTATCATAGATGCGTTCTCCAAATTTTGCCTGTTATATCCTCAATCCAGCGTAAGGTAAAGAAACCAATTGTCGGCATAGCATTAGTACTCGGCACCCCGATTGAAATTATCGTAGGACATGAAAACGGTAACCGGTATTTAAAATGGGTAAAAACTCCTTGTTTTGTGACATTTTCAGGTATATATATGCAAAAGGGTGGGTCAGTGTGGTTTTACACTTCAGGGTAGTGAGGTCGGTTATAATCAAAGACGCGTAATTACATAAATTTACATTTTGCTTAAGCTAACGGTTAAGCGGAAAGTTATTTTAAAAATTTATTTTTAAGACCAACTTGCTTTGATTTGAATTTTAAAAAATCGTCAAATAATTGAATTTTATATTTATTTTAATTTATTTGTATTTTTATATCGGATGACGAGAATTGGTATCAATAAATAGATATGATAAAACATAAAACATGAAACATAGAAATTGACGTTACTTCACAAATTAAGCAAGTAAATGATAAGTTTTAAAGCCGTTGTTATAAAAATACAATCAAGCAAATACAACCAAAGCTCGTCATGGAGTGCCGACTTCG
>JAHWXV010242231.1:0-11213 GCA_024586415.1 Phrixothrix hirtus | reverse complement strand
CCCTTAATTTTTATTATGGGTACAATAATTTAAACATAAAGTTTAGCTTGTTTTGTTTATCTTTTATTTCCAAAGGTATCCTGATATTTCTTTAAAAATTTTTTTACCTAATTCTGACGTTATTTTTAAAAATTATTAGGTTGACCCTTATATCACTGAAATAGTAAAAAAAATGTAATCGAATCATATCAATGCCTATTAAGGTTACCATTATAAAAAAAATATTTTTATGCTGTATCTAAAAATAAAACAAAAGAAAATAGTAATTTTATAGCCCTTAAAAAGTCATGAAAATGTACTTTTACAGGATACCACTATTTTAAATAATAAAAGAGCTACTGCGGCTAAAAGAAATATGCACTTTCTACTTTTTTGGCCATATCTAGTAAGCCTTGAAATTTTCGGTCTAAACAAACGCCCCATGAAGTTGCTCTCCTAAATTGTGAAATATTTTCCCATTTAACCGGTCCTCTATCTACCACCGTTTCCGAGATTCCCATAGTGGCCCAGTTAAAGTAGACGTCTGTATACTCAGGTAACAATTGATTAAAATTTCATTGTTATGGATCAAGTGATAATGACTTATCTGACAGTTCTTTCAGTTTGTTCTAACAATGTTGTCTGGTGCACGTTCTTCGAGATTTTGTTCAGTTCTTTAGTGTTTTCGCTTATGATCATTTATTTCGAGGGTGTGATCCAAAGTGCGTCAACGTGGAAATTACCGTTAATTAACCCAATTTGACAGAGATCGTATTGTTAGTTTGCGCGAAGGCGATTTTTCGGTCAGAGAAATTGAAATCGCCTTAACCGAAACTAATCCACCATTATCCGCTGCTATCAAGCATGGACTAGGTAGGGCCAGGAACGTTGCAGAAGAGGAACTGCGGGACAAAGAAGAACAAGTGAGGTACAGGATTGTCATTTTCGACTTATGGCAACAAGAGACTTTCTTCCAGTACCAGATCAATGGCCGATCAATGGTTAGTTAACGAAGGTCATCCAATAATCCTTCGAACGGTTTACCGCAGAATCAGAGCTTGCGGCTTGCAATACTATCGGCCACATCTTGTGTTACCACTAACAGGTCGACACCGACAGCAACGTTTACAGTGGTGTACGTTGCGATTGCACTGGAACCTGGAGTGGCGTAGAGTGGTGTTTATCGATGAATCCAGATTCTGTTTGGGTATGCATGATGGCTGCATGAGGGTCAGACGAAGACGTGGGGAACGTCGCAATGTTGAATTTTTTGTTGCGAGGCATGTGCACCACACAGTGGGGAAATGATAAAGGGTGCTATAATTTATGGGAGTAGGTCTCGTTTGGTATATTCATCCGAGGCAATATGACCACCGAGCGATATGTGAATGAGGTGGTAGAACCCCATATTCTTCCATTTATTCAACAGTAGGAAGACCCACTTTCCAGCAGGATAATGCCCGTCCCCATATTGCAAAATGTTGTATTGGCCGCTTTTCGGAGGATAATGTCAATCTCTTGCCATGGCCACGGCGATCTCCCGATATTTCGCCCATCCAGCATGTTTGGGGCATTATGGGGAGAAGGCTAAATAACTTACTGTATCCTCCGCAGACTCTGCAAGCTCTACAGCACAAAGTACAGGTTGCTTGCGACACAACACCTCAAGAGGAAATCGACTATCTGCTAAATTTGATGCCACAAAGAGCGAGGGAGTATGTAACCAATGGCGTGGGACCGACTCATAAATAATAAAAATTATGTTAATATTTTGTTCTTCTTCTTTAAAATTTTAATCAATTGCTAGCTTTTAGTAATTAAATTTTCTGTCAAGTTTGGTCAAAAAATTCCTATGCTTTCTTGGTATTGCAATCTCCATGTCACTGAGTATATTTTATATGAAATAGATTGAAAGTGAATTTATATGATCTATTAACTCCAAAAGATTGCGTATTTATTTGTTTCGATTTTGTCATTGTTACTTGTGTTAACTGTGATTATTGTCAAGTTTATCATTTTCTTGTCATATCTTGAGAAATGACAGTAATTGTAGAACAGTTGCATTGTTCTGCGATATTTACCGTACATGAAAAAGCTGGTCGAATGTTATTGTCGGCTAAACACAAATGCACGATTCTGATATAATGGCAATTCAGGCGAAAGTAGAACAAAGATCCATCACACCAAAACGATATACGGCGAGGGCACAAATTGATCAAGGAGACAAGTATGCAGTAAGGGGAATCATCAGGAAGGCTTAAAACATCAGAAGAAGATATGCAAACAACCCGACAGTTCTGTGTTCGCTGCCTTCAAAAATCGGCTATGCATGACATCATGCATGAAGTTATATGCCAATGAAATTCAAGATACACTGGACTGAATTCGCTGTGAACATGCTAGAAAGAATAAGCGATCAATGAGGATTTCTAAAAAACATCATTTTTTTAATGAGGCAACATTTCGTATCAGTGGTTGTATAGATCGCACAAAGGTACCGAAGACGAACAGAATTAAGATCCTTTTAAGTCAATCTTTGATGTTGACTGATGCGCAATAAGACTTTTGGGCACTTCTTCTTTGCTGAATCCAACATCAACTCCATTGGGTATCTGAATATTCCACATAATTTTCTGCTTCCTAAAATCTAAGAAATGAAGATAGTAAATGCTAAGTTTCAGTTTATCTTTCAACGAGAAAGTATGTCTTACTTTGCGAAATGTGTGGAAAATGAGTTAAATCATCGATTTTTCAGTGAGGTGGACTAGCAGAAATGGACCCATGTCCTCGCCTTCAAGAAGACCAGATTTGACTCCGTTGGACTTCCTCCTCCGGGGTTATGTAAGAATAAGGTTTACAATGAAAGATGTTTACCAAAATGTGGACTGTAATTGAATATTGCTTTTATTGGTGTTGCGCTGTTAATGGCACGCATATAGAAATTTAATGTTAAACGAAAATATGTTTAGGTTGCAGAATCAAATAAAAATACTTTCAATTCAATTCGTATAAAATATATATCATAAAGACCTTATAAAACCCCACCATTCATTCTCGGAAACCCTGTATATTAGTTTCTTTTATTCATTGAGAATTCTACTCTAATAGATTAGGATAGGAAATTTCAACTGTACCTTGATCGAGTTTTATTTTCTCCTTCTAATATGTATCAAATGGTTTCTTACGCTTCAAATATTCGATCACTATTTATGTATTAGTAACAATAAAAAATATATGCAGGGCATAAAGCTTAACAATAATGATTAAATTGGAATAGAACTGTTTGGTCTTCCAACGAAATATGTATTGTCACTTAAATTAAAAATTTTATTTAATTAAATGGAGGCTCTTCTTTTAGTCATGTTAGGAAGAAAACGCAAGTTAATTGTTTTATCTTGGTTAGCTTCAAAAAGTTTTCTTTAAATTAAATCAACCATGTGAAATGCAGGATAGAACAATTTATTCTCTTTCCTAAACAATTTACCAGTTATAAATGGATCATAATTAAATATAAGTTTGTGTATTTTGTTTTAAAATGTTTGTGTGAAATATATAATTATTATATATAATTAAAGTATCTATATTATCTATGAACACTACGCATGTGTTGAATTAAATTGCTTTTCAAATGTGTGCGTTTCCCACAATATGGACAAATTTGCAGAGGTTCCTTTTGACACTCGTATTTTAAATGTCGTCCTAAAGAACTTATGGCTTTATAAAATCTTCCACACGTAAAACAAACAGCTGGCCCTTTAGGTGTTTTAGTCCCGCTTTCTGAAATGTTAAATAAATTAATTGTTAAAATGAAAACCTAAAAACCCATGTGCAAAATAACTTTATGCTTAATACAATTAAATAATAATAAAATAATTTTTCAAATGTTGGTAATTTTATTTTTATTAATTTAATATTTTAAACTTTAACACTAGAGAACATTTAAAGTGGCTTATTATAGTGCTTGTGATAAAAAAATCAAACCTTAAAAGTATAGATAACATATTACTGTATGGTTACTAGATTTAAGTTGCATTTAATAATCTTAAATATTTGACTGGAAACATCATGACTAATTAACATTACCCCAATTAATTTAAGTTTTGGGGCTGTTAATTAATGTTTGCGTTTAATTGTTATAACTAGTAATTAAACAAATGCCTACTCTATTATGTTCAGCCCTAATTTGTCTCATTAAATGAAATCAAGTTTTGATATTTTAAGTTTAATGACATACTGTTGTGCATTCGATTATATTTTTAATTAGAGAAGGCTATATTCGTTATATAATTTTATCACTTACTTTAAATAAAGTCATGAAAATTACGATTGTACAAAAAAACTTTTGTGTGATTCTAACCTAGCCTTAATCTAACGTATAAGCCAAGATCATTGTTTCCGTTACATAAAAAAATAACACTCTAAATGTACATTTTTTGTTGATTTGTAAATTGCATATTAATAAAATGCACTGTTTCTCAATAATTTATTTTCTTAACTTTATCGAAAGTACTCTTTCGTGGCATAGTGGCTGCAGTGTGCGTTAATTGAAAATTCAAACGACCGATTGATTATAAATAACTAAAATTGTTCTAATGTCTATTAGGTGCAGTTACTTCTTGAACTACAGTAGGACAACGTCCATTCCAGGAATCTATTAAAATCATACAAGCCTCGTCAGTATTTAGGAAGTATATTTTTATTACCTACAATCGGAGCAAAATAAATATATAAAGAAATTGTTTGTACAATGAAAGACAGATATAATAAATATTTTTATTTAATTTTTCTCTAGTGCAATTATAGACGAATTTGTTTAGCTAAAAAATTAATTGCGGGTTTATAACATACGAAGTGTATGAAATTCACATCATAGTAACGTTTCAAGAGTCAATTTTCCTTTATCGTAAGTATAATAAAGTTTAAAGAACAATTGCCATTAGAATAGACAAACATATAACGGTCATTTAGGAAATTATATTAAATCTGTTTCCCCTTATGCTGAAAAATCTGAAATTGTTAGAGAACTTTGTCTACGTCGCAAAAGTCAAGGTAAAACTTAGGGAATTCCATAATGAATCGTGGAAAACATTTCGCTTATCAAAAACGGCAATACTTTTTACTTTATACCACAAGATAATGAAAACCTTACGGTCCCTTGATCGAAAAGAATCAAAATATATTGTGTGAATTACAGGGCGGCGTATTTCAGCCGGTCAGTTTTATTTGGCATCAGCTGATTGTATTCATCAGAATTTAAATTATTTAGGCATTCGGTTGATAAATTGTGTAAATGGTTTATAATTGACTAGTAATTAATGTAGCTAAGCTAACAATTTAATTTGTTAAACTAATGGAATGGAAATAAACGACACATTTTTCTACTTCATGAAATAGGGGGTGCTCTATGAACACATTAAAAATATCAGATAGTAACGTTAATGGGTCAAATTATTATAACGTTCTTCACTCTGCTAAACGCAACTTTAGGTATATCGCAAAGAAAGCGAAATACCCAAATATTATTAAAATAAAAGCTGTGTTAGTATATTAATTTTTGTGTATTGTTTTATTGCAATAAAATTTATAAATACAATCAGTAAAAAGACTATGTTTAATGTCAGTTGGATAAATCCAAGCATGACTAAACTTTGGTGTAATATATTTGATCATGGAAAAGAAAATGTGTTGTTAGCATACTGTGAAGTAACTATTGATCAATATTAATAACCTTAAAAGAGTATCCGCAAAAAATGGTAGGAGCCAGGGAAAACCTGGAAAAGTCAGGGAAGTTTATGCTCTTTTGGAAAGGGTAGCCTGGTAAATATAATTTACCCTGAATAAGGTGAAAATGGTTCCTAACGCTTCAGCATTAAATTATTTGTATTTTCCTGTTTAAAACTGTAGCTTAATGTTTGATATAAAATATGAAACTATCACTTTTCGCATTTAATCTAATCTTGATTTTTCGACTTTTGAAGTATTCAAAATACATTTTGTTAACTTTACAATAAATTTCTGCTCATGAACAAAATAATCCGTAGATCCTTTTAAAATCATAAATAGTGGAGAAAGTTGTTTTTCTTCAGCAGAAATAATAGGTTGTATTGTATAAAAATATGTATTTAGTCGACGGTACTTACTAATGAACACATTCTACTTCTTTAGATCCTTCTACTGCTAAGGTTACACCAGAGCGTAGTTCAAGTCGAAACCCATTTTGATCTAAATTAAATGCATTTTGGAATTAATTTTCAATTATTATATGTCAAAATTTAATTTTGAGGGAATTGATTTTTTTGCAAAAAATTTAGTTGGTTTCTTAAATTTTGGAACACCTTAACTGTTTCAACTAAACTTAAAGCTTGCTTTTAGGCTTGTAAAGTTCCTCTGTGAAGATCTATGAACTGTAAAACAATTGCCTACACCTGCTCAAACCATAACCAAAGTGTGCTCTAAAAACAAGATAACTTTATTTATGCATATTCAGCCGTTTTCAATTTGATTCTACTTCTTTGGAGCACTTTTAACTGCATCTATGCATAAAGATTTCCTTTTACCGGTTTATCAATAGTTACTGGCGTTCTTTTTAGATTCAAAAAAAATTACGTCATCATCTTCTATGCATTTATCGACAGGTAAAGTAGTACATTTCCATTAGATATTGCTTCTACAGATTCTGATTTCTGCTCCTTGTACTGTTCTTGACGATGAGGTTCACGTAATTGTTCACCCTCTATTACAGTATGTGGCCATTACCTCTACAAATATCTCCCAAGTATTTCAGTTTTAATTTCTAACTCAGTTTCATTAATAGCCATCAATAAATTCAAAAAGTTGAAAGAATTTACAGGATACATTTCATAACAGCTATAATGAATGATATTATTAACTGCTCAAAACATATAATCAGAATATAAGCCATGAAGTATTTAATGAAAGGCCATTTTAACAACAGTATCAGTAGTCGTCATACCATAAAGATAAGGGGTTAAAGTAACGATTACAGCTACCTTATATCATCAACACGTTATTTGAAGCGTATTAACTAACAATAAGTACAAAATATTATTCATACCGGAAACTTAAATACAAGCAGTTAAAATACTTTAATCACCTATTTGTACTTTTGATAATATGATCTGGCATAGTTGTCAAGAACAAGTATTTAAAATTGTATACTTCATTTATCAGTAAAGTTATTTAATTGATACGTACCAAAATAGGAATATGGTGAAGTTTTGGAAGAAATAGATATTGCTATATAATTTTAATGGATGCAAGCAATTTACAAATTTCATTGTACAACTGCTTCACATTCAAAGAGGCATTGACAAAACTCCTAATATAAATTAACCTTACAGACAGAATAGAGAGAGAAAAAGCTATTTATACTTTTTTTCATAAATGTATCAATTTCTGCAACATAGAATATTATTATATTCCTTTTATTTTCTTTATTAAACGCAGTTAGAAGTTGAGAGGGAGTTATCTACACATTTAGAGAGTTACAACAAAGCATGTATCCTTTAATTTTCAGTGTTATTCAAACTTGTTTTTGTTTAAATAATACAGATCGGTTAATAGTTAAATGAAAAGTGGCAATTTTTCAAGCTAAAATATTTTAAAATAATTTTTTAATAGTTTTTTAAACCACAAACATGAACTGTTCAAATGTTACAGGCAAAACATGAAAAATCGCCCGATCGTCGAGGTTGAATATTACCCTTTAATTGTCCATGCAAGCATGTCCCTTTTGTTAAAATTTTGTATAATATAAAAAATAAGAATCCATTTCGAGGTGTCAGCAAGATAGCATTCCTTATTAGTGCAAAAATCGATATATTTATTATTCATTGAAATATATTCATTTACATTTAGACACCAAACTAAAAATTAAAATGCAACGTATTTCTTTGTAATGGGGGTAAATAACTTTATTAAAATTTTTATCATTCTATTTCTATAATAAAATAAGCAACTTAAATTCCAATTTTCTTTTCTATTTATAAATCAGTTTAAATATTTCTTTCTGCATATTTCTGGAATCTTGATGCAGTAAGTCTTCCATTAGGGTCGTTATTAAGGTGCGCGCATAATTTCTAGATAATAAAATTTAAATTACAACTTTTCTTTAAAATAAATACGTATATACACTTGCGGCATTAAAAACTGAGACACTTCTTCCTGATAACTTCATCAATTTAAGAAAAACTTGGTTAGTGTGCATTAGGCTTTAAGTGTATTTATTTTAATCCTTGTAATCCGTTACAGCCCGTAAATTTATTGTATTGGATCAAAAGAAAAATATTTAGAAGTACAAATTCCAACCACAAATACAGCAAGCAATTTGACTTATATTTTACATACAAATATGTGCAAACAGAATAAGAAATTAGTGAATTTCATATACTATTAAGAAATAAACTATGAATTATAGTATTAAATCTACTTTTTTGAATGATTACAGTAATATCTAATTGAAGTTAAATAAAAATCAATTAACCTTGTAACAAAATATTAATTGCTATCTATAAAATTAAGATAAGTTGAATTGCTTTGGTATAACCTTGTTTGAAATATACCCCAACTATAAAACCTGTTGAGAACATAGTGCTTAATCTTTTCATTATTACAAACGAATCAAACTTATTACTACATAATAGCGGGAAGACAAATGCAATCATAAAGTCTATGAATTCTATTTATTACTACACCATGCTTTTTTACTTTCTTTAACTTATTGTTCCATATACAATAGAGAGACTGGAAAGATATAGTAAAACTAAAATGCAAATGTGATATATTTCTCGCACACTGACAACAATTTTACAACCATAACTAGCATTTTATTAATATATTTGTAACCGTATGAAAGTGTCACAAGTCTAAAACATTTAAATTTTGAGGTAAAGTACAACATCAAGATCTGAGATTTTTATGTATAAGTTTTTGTCAAAAAATTATATTCTTCGGGGTCATTCCACTACCTTGGGGTGAATTTGGTCGCAAAGTGCTATGATATTAACAAAATTATAAACATATTATGCATTTCTTCTTCTAATTAAGACGTAGACATCTAGTCTTCTACCCGCACTTATGTTTTGAACAAATCTTTAACGCATATACAGATTACATGCAGCTTATACATGTCTTCTAAACTACTAAAGTGCGTTACACTTCTATTCCAGAGATGCAAATGTATTCTCAATGGAGTGCTAAAATGAACTGAAACCAGTAGTGCTTCTGTCTTAAAAACTACCTCTGAGCCACCTCCGATCCTGAAAATTAAGAATACGGTGTCTTTCACTATCGCGTTCTTAACTTGACTATCAATATGACACCGCCACAGATATAGCGAAAATTTCAGAATGGGAATAGAGTACTTGATTTATATTTAAATAGTAAATATTTCATTTTCGCATATGAATTTTTGTGATTTACATTTGTAAGACTACAAAGTTAACTACAGTTACCATTTCTTAAGCAAATATAAAAAGTTTATTATTCTTTTTAAAAGATTTATTTTTACTTATTTAATGCTACTTAGTTAAGTCACAACAAAAACATTGTAAATGACAGCTGTTATACGATTCGTCAAAATCTTCCAACGTAAATTTAAAATTTAACATCTAGCTATACATTATATTGACTAGAGTTTAGAAAAAATAAAAATTCATGTATTTATTATCGGTACATTGTTCATAGTATTTACAGATATTTAGTGAATTATAACTATAATACTTAATCAATAATTAATTACAATAATCGACACTTTAGTGCACTTAACCGTTTGATACGAATCGTTCACTAAAACAGGGGACTATCTTTGGTAAACATAAGGCAAATTTATAAGGAGCATAGTACTCTTTGCACTATCGTCAATATGGTAGATTACAGAATAAAATAAATTACAATTTTATTTTAAATTCATTCAAAATCAAAAATAGTTATCCTAAATTCGTTGTAATGGTTCATTTATTTCTTCTAAATTAACTCATCTTCTTGTAATATAGAATTGTTTCTAAAGCATTACAACATTCTCAACTCTTAAAAGGTGACCTAATGACCTAATGCCATTATAATTACTCTCAGTAGTTATCTTCAATGCCGCAAACTCCTTGGTAAACGTGCCTTTGTAAAATAAATTTATATTTAAACCGTTTCTTGCACTGGTGACATTGAAACTTTGGTTCAACATTGCATTCATTTCTTAAATGTCGCATCAAATTTCCCTTTAAAGTATAACTTTTACGACAGACTGGACAAGAATAAGTTCTAGGTAAACGGTTCTTGATTAGTGAAGATGGAAAATGCTTGAAATCTAAAAATTTTTGAAATTACCATTCACTTATGAATAATTTTTAAATCGGTATAATTAAGTAGATGCATTTCAAACAAAGATATTTTTATAACTACAGCGTAAATAGTAACTGTGTTCGTGACCAAATTCATTAACAACAATTTAAGAAAAGAACTGTTAAAGCTAATTAATGTAAAAACTTACTTTAACAAATTATAAAGAATTACATCAACTTTAAAAAATTTAATGCATCGCCGCGCCGTGTAGGAAAGTAGGGAAAACTTCTACAAGTATAAGGTTGTGTTCAAGTAATGTGACATTCGTGGCATAAGCTATAATACAAATAATGTCAATAAAATCACAATTTTATTAGCGGTATAAACTACTAAAGCATTAAGAGTCATTTACACCATCCACACTTAAATTAAACTTTGCAAAATTAACTAAAGCTTAGATTTAAGCGAGAATGGTGCAAACGAGCCCTAATGATTTTATTTAAATAAATACGACAATTATATGCTTATAGTTTAATAATGACCAGACATTTCTGAATATCGTTTTTGCAATGATTTACCTCTGCTGAAATAGTAAGAGCTTGTAGTTCCCAAATCTTCTTTTTTCCATTAGCCAACGATAATCTAATAAGTCAAAATTTTGTTGTTATATACGAAAATTTATGTATTGACTTGATAATTTTGCAATAAAATTTTATTTAAAAGGGTTTTTTTTTGTTCTTTTCAATAATGCATTAGTCATTGACCTTATTGTACGATACAAACATTAAATACCAAGAGTGGTGTCCTCCAATTATATGCATCCGCTAATTATTAATTTATCACGCGCAATGTATATTAGCAGTTAAGCTAAACTTTGAATAATAGCTTGTTTATATATATATATATATATATATATATATATATATATATATATATAT
>JAHWXV010242196.1:0-10485 GCA_024586415.1 Phrixothrix hirtus | reverse complement strand
TATATATATATATATATATATATATATATATATATATATATATTATCAAATTCACCAAGTGTAGTCTTAGTTAAAAATATATGAAAATGAAATCTATTCGATTAGAACTATTCATTACAAAATATGTTTCGAAGAAAGTTGAACGAGCATTGAATATCTAAAAGAACAAGTTTTCTACTGATATGATACAGGGTGTTTGGAGAATAAATGAATATACTGTTACAAGTAGTATCGTGCTTAAGAACAAAAAACTAATATTGCAACGTAAAGATCCAGATTCACATAAAGATCATTATTAAGCCAACTAGCTACCTAAATGCCGGAGAGCGGTCGTGGATGTAGTTCGAAGATCGGTAGGTTTGCCAACACCGTTACCCAAAAATTATGTTCGTATGGTTATACAAAGATTTTTTGTGTGACAAATACGTTGAATTAAGTTGTCCAACTTTTTCTTAATTTAGCGCTTTTCTTTCCTCGTGAACCCATCATAAATATATTAGAGTAAGTAATCTATGTATTGGTTAAAATAGCTCGTATAGTGAACACCATTTCTTTATAGTTCTAGTTCTGGGGTTGATTGTGGTGTTAGCTTTATTCTTGGCTCCAGATGTGAAGTTGAGTTTCAACGTATACTACAAGTTGAATAACGAAGAAGCCCTTCGAGTATCAGCAACTTCTTTGTTGAAAATTAATTCCAAAACTCCTTTCAACGCTGCCATCGATGTTTATCTTTTGCAGTACACTCAAACTCACGATGACAGCTTTCTTCGCCGATTATGTTTTATCAACTAGGTCAGGTGTGATGCTGTATTAATTTTCTTCCTTATTGCCGTTTGAATTAGTTTTGAAAAGATTAAAATTCCTTCGTAGATTAAATATATCAAATATGCAATTTTTATCTCCTTCTTTTAACAATTTTGTTTGAACTAGAATTAGATAATTATTATAAACAATGCTCTATATAAGTTTGTTTTTATTTATCGAAATTTTTCAACAACAAATTTAATTTACCTGCATAATATTATTAAATTTGTAATCATGTTGTTAGGGGTTTCAAATTTTGAAAAATTGAATAAATTCGGCAATATAAAATTATAACCGTTGGAAGCATTTCCAATTTTTAATGGCCCAGTGGCAGTACATAAGAAGCAGTATTTGTATATAAATCCATTTAACCTGATTGTGAGAAATTTAATAACTGATCGATCTTGATTGATCAAGTCATAGTACATTTAGATTTAAGAGTCTAAACCTTTGAGTTACCTTATTTAGCGACAATTGTTACTTTTATTCTACTTTAGAATTTTTAATGTTTATGAAATATAAATTGAAAGTTATTAATATTTAATTTATTTTATTTACTCACGACTGCGTGCTTGTAAAGGAGATTTGCCTGATCAATAATTTATAGAATTTTTATGATGACCTTAGTAATTAATTTGCACAAAATTTGGGAGCGATGCTAAACCCATATGTTAATTGTTTATCGTCAAATTATTTAAACTGTTTTGTTAATTAATAGACAAAAATTAATGTAGATGGATTTTATATTTATGTAAAAATAAATCAGTTAGAGGTATGAACCTTAGTATTTTTTTGAAATTGAAGACTAATAAAATTGAGTAGACCAATATAAGATTAAGTAATGAAATATTGGTTATTGATGTTTTATATGAATCACCTTTCGTCATTTTGGCGTTTAAATTATAATTAAACTTTTATTTCAGATAAGTGTAAGAATTGTTAGTCTTAAATTACCTTTTTTTTATTTTTTCTGTTTATCTAGGAAATGACAAGACACAGATTTTTTTTAAAAATTTTTGGTGATATCTTGTGAAAGCTTTGCGTGTACTGCATTGATATAATAGTTATTTCGAATTCTACTTATTACTGTTTCCAGTCCAACCTCGATTTAATTTTTGAGCAACACTGTAGACGAATCTATCTATCTTCAACCCACACCGATAACGACTCTCCGGAATTTAGGCAGGTAGTTGGCTTAAAATTTTTTTTAAATTTTTGCAGATATTCGTGCATCCCGATTTTTGCGTTGTAATATTATGTTTTTGTTGTTAAGCATGATACTTCTTGTGAAAATACGAACATTTCGGATGGTATATTTTCTGAAATGTAGATTCGCACGACACTGTCCAACATTTGTTATGTCGACGCATATCAACGCGGCGTAGTAATCCTTGCAGTTACTGCGCCATATTTAACTATTAGTTTTTGTTTTCAAAATTACAAGAAAAAAATATCATGTTTTCTAACAAACCGTCATTTCTACTAATTTATATAAAAAACGTCAAATTTTAAAGATAGTTATTTCACAAGTTTTAAAATATCAATCATTTCAAGAGAACGATTCGCTATTGAACGAAATAGTAGGAAACGAGTACTGTAACGCTAAAATGATGACAGAACACACCAGATCTGTCTGTAATCTATCGAGAAAGACGCTACTAGATTGGAAATATATATTTCAATTTATTAACCGTAAGTTCAAAAATTCGCAAGCGTTAAAAGGTGTCATGAGACGGTCGAAGAGCTTAGTGTTGATCACAGTATTGTTGTCTGGCATCTGGATGTATTGGGTATAGTGAAAAAGTTGCAACAACCCAAAATGTCTCGAAATCTGCATTTCTCTCCTTGTCAGAGCAACCTCTTCTGCACCAAATCGTGACCTGTGATAAAAAAAATGGGTTCATTAGGATAACTAAAAAAGTTCAGCACAAGTCAAATTCCCAAGAAAGGCGTCCAAAGACACTCTTTCACCCAAAACATGGCTTCCTGCCAAGTGGGTAAACCATAACCACGGAACTACATCATAAATATTAAAATTTAATTGAGAAACAATCCACATTGTACCACGAACATGGTATTCTGCCATTGCATGATAATGTGTGACCCCGTGTTGTATAACGCACGCTGCATAAGCGTGGGGTTTCTCTTCCTCATATTACCATCTGTTTCGCTACCTGAATCAATTGGTGTCTCAGAAAAGTTTATGCAACATATGCATGTTCAACGTGTTTTTGATATTTTCTTAGGATCCCAGCAACGTGATTTTTTCGTTTTAGTCCGGTAGGTGACTATTTCGATTCGACGTTTTCCTAATGTTCTTTTAGAATCATCATAATGTTATGTTTATTTTCGGGACATTTTGTTTGCACCGAACCACTAGTTACTACAGTAAAAATTTTATTTAGACTAGATTAAAGTTTGCCACGTAAAGGCTGATACTTATACCTTTACTAATTTATTATAGATTTGCAGTAATTACAATTATTTATTTATTATTCAACGTTCTAAAGCGTAACAACTGCGGTAAAATGCATATGCATGCAAGAAATGTGAAATATAATGTTCTGTTTTGGTAAATAGAACGTGAATTCTAAACCCTATGCTATTTACCACTGAATACCTAGTGCAGTGTCATATAATAGGTAAATTATGACGCATTAATGCGTCAATACCATTATATGGATGTCGAAAAATGTTAAGGAAACATTGGGAATTGAAGCGGATGGACCTCACTTCGGATAGCCACCGTTAATGTTAACAAATGCTTTCCACTTATTTTTAAAACGATTATAAAAGTTTGGCAATGTTCGGCGCAATAAATACTTGGATGTTGATTTTAAAGTTTTCTAAATATTAACCTTGTTGTAATCGTCGTGAATTAATTCAAATCACGTAAGATCTAATATTAGAAAAATTAAATAAATTCACATAAATTTCATTTTGCTAAAAATTGTTTATATAACGGTACTTTAAAACTTAAGTAATAAAAAAATGATAGCTTGGGAAATAATAAACTTTAAGCAAGTGGTACGGTTACATCTGCGAAATGAACATAAAAATTTCATAGTTAGTGAAATAAACTAAAGTACGTATGTGCCACAAAGGATATGCCTATAGAAGGAGTAATTTAAGAAGAAATCTTAAATCATAAAGAGACAAAACTTAAAAGAGCCACTGTAAAATGGAATCAACCGCAACCTAGGGCACTGCTCGAAAAACTACATAGAATTTAAGCACGTGTAAAAGTGACGTCCGCGAAACAAGCATAAAAATTTCAAAGTTAGTGAAATAAACTAAAGTTCGGATGTACCATGACGAATTCGTGCCAATAAAGGAGTTATCTAAGAAGGGTTTTAAAATCATAAAAATAAATAAACTTGAAAGAACACTATGAAATTAAATTACACGCAAACCCAAGGGTTAAGGTAATCTCAGGCAGATTCAACCATTTCAAACTGGATATGAACCAAGATTATATTGAAATACAGACGTCTGATTCGATCAACAAACCAGGAAAGAGAAGCTACACAAATTAATAAAAACAGTTTTTTTGCAAGTTCTAGCATAACTTTCAGCACGAACACCAACGGAAAGAACACCTTTACTTTGCAATGTAGATACATAAATTAGACTACAAAATAGTTTAAGCACTCACAATGCGAATTTAAAATAGAAATTCTGCTGTGAAGTCTGCTACAGAGATGCAATCAGTAAAAAAATTACTAAAGCGAACGTAATAAATTTAAAACAAATCTGAGAGTGTATCGAGCGTGAAATACGAATTTAAAAGTGGTGTAAAATCAGGGAAGCTAAGCCAAAGTGGGAAACTTTGAAAAATAAAGTTTACAAACCACCATCTGTTAACTCGGAACATTTAAAAGAAAAAATTAGAAACGCTTGCGACAAACTATCTGGGAAAATGTTACGCAAGGCTTCAGTGAGAGAAGTAAGGAGATTGGATAAGTGTCAAGAAGTAGGAGGTGCTAACATTGAAAATTTGTTGTAGTTATTGTCTACATACATTGTTTCTTTCGGTGTTTCTTAATGTTAAATTAATAATTAATACTAATTAATAATTAATAATAATTAGTAATAATAATTAATAATGTTTAATTATTGACAGATGCGACATTGTTATTTTTTTCAAAGGCAACTTGTTAAAGTTGTGACGATTGCGAATTTTAGATAATACTTTTGTTTACAAATTTGCTTATAATTTTTTAACGGAAAAACAGAAAATTTTTTTATTAACAAAATTTGTTTAAAAAGTCAACACTATTTAAATAGGTATGCCAAACAATAGGTATGTTTCAGGGAAAAAAATTCGATGACGTCATCGTCTCAGTTTAAAAACATGAAAAAATATGCAAATTTGGTTTAAAATGGACCTTACTTAATCCCATTTAAGAACCTCTTTTCAGATGTTTTCTATCGTTTTTCTTTTTCTTCTAGTACAGCTGAGATATCGAGTTTCGCTCACCCTGTACATATATTATTTACTCCAAAAATAATATAAATAAGCTTAAAGTAAGTGAAATTTTAATACAAAATAAAAAATTTAAAAATTTTTAAACTCATTTTATTTCAAATTAAAATTCTTGTCACGACCAGAGATTTATCTTCAATGTGGTGCAACCATTGAACCACGTTTATTTACATTTTTACATTTTGTTTGCCCGCATCCGAGGTAGTTTACTAAAAAGCCTTTCTTCGATATTATTATTATGTGTATAAAATTTTTAAGTTACATATTGACATTTTATTTCTCAATATATGTATTTACTTTTGACTTTTATGTATTTATTGATCCCTTGTGTCGGCTGGTGAGGATATGCAAACTAAATAAAATTACTAACAAATTTATATTCAAACTTTCAGGTAAAAACGTCAGAACTAAAAGCTTTTGTTCTACAAAAAGGGTCTTTGATGCCTAAGATAATAACAAATTTAAAATTACGTTGATTGCCCAAAACTACAACCAGTTCACGTTATAATTAAATTAAATTAATTTTTTTAGAGTAATTACTCAATATGTCTTTTAAGAATTACAAAGAGCTACTTTTGTCACATTTACAGTAATTGTAAAACTTAAGCACGATTGGATGGGTGATCGTAAATGTTTTTAGATAAACTTTTTTCAAAAATCTAAAAAGCTAATTTTACTATGTTAATACTGAATACAAAATTTAAGCAAGTTTGGGCACCGACCTGTTTTTATAAATTTATCGGTTATGTTAATTGTCTATTCTGATATATTTTCCGAACTATTGTGATTGTCATATTAACGCCTGCATTATGATTCATAACAAGCCCGTTATGGTTCATAACGGTTCTATAGAACTGTTATGAGACGGAGTAAAGGTTTGATATCAAATTGTCGTAGTTGGAAGATAGTTGTCGTTAGCGCAAAAAATAGTTTACGACACACAATCGTTAAGTGACTTATTACAACAGGTCTCTTAAGGCACTACGATCTTCTATCGTAATATACTATAAAATATCTCATAATTTCAAATAGGTTATAGAAAAAATATTTTAACATACAGGCCAACCTCTATTCTCACTTATACAAACGCGATGTTATTACGAACTAAGTAGGTTTATACTGCACATACTCTCCTTTCAGCTTGGTTATTAACTTATCCACTAATTTTTATTTAAAATCCATCTTATTGGAAAATTAATAGTATATTACATATTGAGGCGGAAACTATCTCATTTCTCTCGGCCTCGATGAACTATTTCTCGAGAGAGAAATGATACTTCCGCCGAGGTTTGTATACTATTTTATTCGTATTCGTTCAAAATATCGTTCAAAAGTTGACATTATTCATAAAATTAATGACAAGCGTTCAATAATTTTTTGACAGTTGCTGAGATTGATAACAAGTATGGTTAAAATACACGTAGTAAATCTAAAATAACAATTATTACCATGGATTTGCCGGGTGGAAAGTAAGCACTTTCCAACCGGTTGAAAAGTACTTACTTTCCACCCGGTAAACTATTGCTCATTTTCGAACCTCTAAAAAAGTTACATTACCATATGATTGTGAATAAAATATTTGTTGTGACTTGTACAAGTACATGTTTAAATCTTCAGGTCATTTATCGTGAAAATCTTTGCGGAGTATCTTCGAGGCTAACTTGTATATATATATACAATGTCACATGCTAAACTGACAATAACGTATACGGCAGAAATCACGAATGTTTAACCACGGCCGGTAAAGCTACAATGAAGTGAGGTGTGGTTCATCGATACTTGCGAGGCTATACACTGTAAAATCAAGACAAATTCGGTAAAAGGTAGGCGCCACTGTTCTCAAGTCGACACTGCTATCAGGCGATGTTTGCGAAACACACCTGTATATCACGATGTTAGTGACCTACCTTAAAAGTGGAGACAGACACTCTATTGGTACTGCAGATACGAGATTAAGACTGAAAAGAAATATACTAATGCCAAAAGTGCTCACTTATTTAAGTTCGCTCTGTATGTTGCGAAGTACTAACCTTAATTATAAAATAAGGGGTGACGCCCCCTTTCTTGTGAATAACTGACTTAGATCTTGATCTAACGGTGATTAAACAAAAGATGAACTGAGACTATTGATACACCCTGAATATCAAAAGTGAAGTGAATTGTCTATAATAATTTCAAGTTTAATTAACGCTGTACAAGATTCAAAATATGCTGTATTTGACATAAATTCTTTAAAAATGTTGAAGGCACTTTAGGTGGTAATTAACGTTTTAAATTTTACGTGAAACAAATGCTTTCTTATTTACTTTGCAGAATAACAAATTCTGGATCAAAATTAAATTCGTTAGACGCACATTGACTAGTTGATAATATTAGCCAGCAATGATGTTTGAAATAAATAAAAGAACTAGTTGAGCATAAAACACAGTATATTGTTAAAATTCACTGTTGCACTAGTACACAAATGGAATTAAAATTCGGAGATAAATGACTATTCACTAAAAATATGGAACAATAATTTTTTTTACATTAGCCAAGGCAATCGTTGTTTGTGGTTACTATAAAAACTAAATTGAAGAGGGGCTTAAAATCCTGTTAAAGAACAAACCTTAATTGCTTTGACAGCAATTACAGTGCATACATTTCATATATATTTAGATAAAAGAAATCAAGCGTATAAGGGTACCCCGTGTGCTAGCTTTCATAAAATCAAATCATTTATAACTGCTAATTAAACAATTAAAATTGGTAGGCTAAATTTCATAATTTTCAACAAAAAGGTTCCTTAAAACGTTCGATGATTAATGCAAAAGAGAACTCATCTGTTTCGGTTTCAAAAAATTACAGTAACTGCTCTAACATCCGTTTGTCTTTCTACTAAAACAAATCGAGAACCAACGTCCCTTGTTAATACTCGCTGTTACTCAAACTTAAATCTTTGCAGCAGTGAATTGTGCATACGGGGTAAGATCGCCTCATACTCAGGTTTTTAAAGGTGAAATAATCAAATTTTCACTTACAGTTGTTAGAAGCGGAAGCAGTCCCTTTTATTACTTGACAAATTTAAAAACCCAACAAGTCGTTACTGACGATTGATTTTACTGCCTTGTTCTTATTGATATAAATATCCCCAATATATGTTTATTTCTTTTCAGCAACTACGCTGGATGAATTACGGTATAGACTCAATAAGGACAGATTACATTATCTAAAAATTAGAGAAAACATGGCATTTCCGCACTAACACTTCTTTATATCTTTACTGCTGATTAAAAACTAAACTAACTTATGCATAGCTATCCTGCGACTATCTCCACGCTTGATCATTTTTCTCACGGGCCCGCTCGTAATATTCCCTGCTGAGATCATATCCCCCACCAGTAAGGCGCCGAGAAAATATCCTTATACTACTCGAATTGTAACCCAGTTAATTATTTCTTAAGCTTTAAATGGTATTATGTGCATTAATTTCTTTTGTGTATAACTTTATACTTTGTATGAAACAACTGTAACCTTGCTTGTTACTAAGCAGTGATTTCATATGCATTACAACAATTCTCTAGAATTTCTGACGTAAAATCTGTTACCTTATAGCTTGGAATATTTTTTTACTAACGACGTTTTAAATGAAATTTCCAGACAATATTCCAAAAGTAAAATACGAGGTGTATTCAAATAGATTTCTAATTTAAGTTTATCTTTCTTTTATAAGATGGATTTCTAAATTATTTTAATGAATCCTTGTTCACTTAAAATTATATTGATCATTAATGTTGGGTTATGCTTTTATGTCAAATATGGTTTCGACATCCAATCCTAGCTCCATCACTGCAACAATATCGTGAACTATTGGGTTCATAACTAAAATAAGATAATCAAAAAGAATTACCATAATTTGGTGAAATTTAGGCAACTTGCAATACATAGTACATGTCAATTGCCTATATATAGTTTAAGATTTTTGCACTCTTAACTCGCTCTGTCCGTATGGGTCAAATCTTTTAATAGATTTTTAGCGCACCTTCTGATGTCTATTTGAGCTGGAATTTTGCATAGTCATCTATCTTCGATGACAATAGATGAATCAATAATAAAAAATAAATAAAAAGATATTTTAAAAACGTGCTTTTATTTCGAAATTGGGCATTAGAAGATATTTTATGAGCACCCTGCGCATTTATTTTAGTCATCAAAACTCCAATGTTCCCGTGTAGCAGAAAAATTTATTTTATTCTTTTTAGACCATTTCCAAATAAAAGCATGTTTTTAAAATATTTTTTATTTTTTTTTTATATTAAATGCAAATTATTTTATATTCAAAACGACGTACAAACAGGAACTAATCCAATAATCGCAAACTTTAGAACGAATCCTATTAGTGAGCGAATTAGGTGACCATGAGAAAGCCACCAGAAGTTCTAAACGATCTTGGACTCAATGGTCAACCGCGATATGCTCGCATTTTCTTTCTAAGTTTTTAGCGAAATGGTTTACTTGCGCGAGTACACCATAACATAATTTTGACGCCAAACGTTAACCTTTCATTTTTTTTCAATTCTTGAAACAGAAAAGTCTGAGAGTCTCGGGCAAATACAGTGACTGAGCCGTCAGTGTTGTTTTTTTGGCAACGATTCACGAATAAATAGTGAAGCATGAGTTGATACATTGTCGCGATACAATTTCTATGAATTCCTATTGTAAACTATGGTGGTTTTTTCAAGTACACAAACGATGTAAAACTCCCCTAGCCATACGATTTGATGGTAAATATTTGCAGAGGACTATTCCATTATAACTGAGAACAACTGTAAGAAGGAACTTGACATTCGATCGAATATGACGCACATTTTGGTTTGGCTTCAAGAACCGCCCATTGAGACGATTGCGCCGTTGTTTCGATCTCATACATATATAACCATGTTTCCTCAGCTTTTATGACACGTTGGTGTAATTATGGCTCGTCTGCGACTTCTTCCGACAACACTTCAGCGATTCCTTTTCGACTCTGTTTCGCATGAGCTGTAAGAGATGCCATCTTCTTCGGTAACCTCTCTAAGGCTGACTCGATGAAGCTCTTGGCAGGCGGTGTACCAAGGTTGTAACGTTTATACGATCCGATAGAATAACGCGAAACGCGATTTAAAAAGAATTCCTAAAAATTCTACGCATTTTCGCTATATTCTTAAATACGGGAG
>JAHWXV010242125.1:0-13011 GCA_024586415.1 Phrixothrix hirtus | reverse complement strand
TTAAGGTAAGATTCTGGTTTTCTGTTTGCACGTTTGGTCGTTTAGGGACGTGTAAACTTAATTTTTACTACCTACGACTGGCGCCCATTTTGGCTTCCTTCTCCTCTATTTGACGCAACACCGAGGTCCATGCCACTCTACCGACAACCTTTTTTTTTATTTGAGCTTAGTCGACACATACTTTAGGTTTCCACGGGATTCCTGGAAAGACGGAACAACCTAATTTCTACATGGCATATGTAGCCCTCGTTCCTGGTTATGCTTTTGACCAAAACTCGAGTGTGGCACTCGGCTGGACCACTTCGTATAAAAGCTTCTTGATTGCATCACATCGGTACCTATGAGATGTTGTAACTGGAAGTTGAAATAGTATGCTAATCTTCGGAATAATAAACAAACAACGTTCGACTAATGCTCAAGTGAATTAACTGACGATCTTCTTAAGTAGAAGAGGTTAATTTAGGTTTTATCAGATTCGTGAGCGCAGATATATTCCACATCAAAATAGTAAATCCGCTTAGGATCAAGCTTGAATGCAATTTCAAATTATTCGTTTAATGGTTTAATAAGACAACGACCGTTATTTAATCAAAGCATTAAAATATTATTATAAAGAGAATTTAGTAAACCCCTGAATGATAAATAAATTGTTTAAATAAATTATGTGTCAAAATCGAAAAGATAATAAGCAAGTTAAATCTGTTATGAGAAATTAAATGTTGTCTCGTCCCCAATTTTGTCAAACTAAAAACTTAAAGATGACACATTACGGACGTTGATATTCTCCGAACAGCGACGTCCCTTGTTTATTCCGGAATTGGAGTTTTTTCTATGTACAGTGTAGCCAACAATTTTTCCATGTAATGCTACGCCGAGTTGATTTTTTTAAGGTATCAAAACAAAAATAATAAATCAATGCATATACTTACATAAATTCATAGCTGTTATTATTTTTACCAACTAATTGTGGTACCGTTGCGAATTAAACAAGAAACAACCACTTCCCTAGGAACATATTAACCAATTAATCCTGTTATCATCCTTGTCGTGCCGATCGAAAGAATTATTCACACTTTAATCAAAATTAGTTTAAAATAGTTTTCAAAACAGATTTGATATATAATAGTTTTAATTTCAGACTTCATAACGAACAGTTATCAAATTTAAAATCATCAAATCTAAGTAAATAGCATGATGTGATTTCAACCGTCCAGAATAAATTTCCTGTTAATATATGTAGGCAAATCGTTCCCCTCTACCTTAAATTTCTCAAGTTGCAATAATTTAATGAATTATTGGGATTTACTAGTAAGATTTTGGCACAATACTTAAAGCTTTATGATATCAATTATCGATATGTTTTATTAAACGAAAGTAATTAATTAATTACCAATTGATTCCTTATTTTCCATTTATACTTATTAGAAAGAATAGATGCAAGTTACGTTACATCGAACTTAATAAGAGACTTAAAATTAATTTCAAGCGAGTTTGGTGAAAACAAGTAAATAATTCTTGAGCGAAAAATAAATTATTCACTATTATTTAACCCAATAGATATTAAATTAACAGAATTAAATTATATTTACTAATGTAAAACAAAATTTAAACTCGGAAAGTTACCATATGTTACGCAATTTAAATCACAAGTAACACTTCGTTTACAACAAGTATTTAATTTCTCTACAGCAAATTTATCCCTAGCTGACACGAACATTCAAAGAAAGGGCGAGAATTAAAAGCAGAAACATCTAAAATCTAAAGCTTTATACGGGGCGAACGTCAAGCAAATTTTATTTAAATCTTTGGGTGCTTTAAATGTAATAACAAAGGAACTCATTACATTGTTGATGTAAAATCAAGTTGTAAATGTTTGATGTAAAGTATAAATTAATTTCACTAAGGTAGAAAAGGGTATCGTATAGAAAGTGTTTATCGCATTTTCGTAATCAAATCTTCATAGTTTTAGTTCATATCGTAAGATATAACAATTTATCTCGGTTGACTTTCTAATGGAAAAGTAGAACATGATTGACTACTGCCACTTTTATTTGAGGAGTTTTCAATTTAAATAATCAACAATTTCAGTGCTGTAATTTGTAGACATAGTATTGAAAATCTTTTCAGAGAACTACAGAGTATTTATTAATGGAATATAATATTAGAAAACAAACACCTTTATTAAATAAAACTAAAAAGGAGACATCCTGTTATGTACCTTAATATTCATTGTTAAAGGTAGAGCCTATTTAAAAATCAACAAAAGCGTTAGAGCATTTGTAAGTGCAGGATTTGAAAACATGAAAATTAAACGCAGAATAATAAAAAAATTAAAATCTCCAACTTGCACTATTGGACATAAAAGAGAAGATAAAGTTAAAATTTTTTCTAAAGGCCCTTTTGAAATTAGAATTAATGCAATTAAAAAACCTGTTAAACAACACTATAAATCTCATCTAGGGTTAAGCAAATACAAATAGGTGACGTATAAAAACTTACACAAATACGAGGACTGTCCCAAAACTATCCGACTATCTTTCATATCTTCGCGCCTGAGAATTGTAGCGCCATCTGCCGGATACGAGTATCAACGGCAAAGATTTACGAACTCCCTCTATGCTGCAGGGTTCGGCGGAACATCTGAGTTCACATACATCGTGGGTTTGTTTACAGCGTCTTGTTTACTTTCGTCGCATTTTGAATCAAATTTTGCGTAAAACTCCAAAATAGTTGTACGGAGACCATCGCAATGATGAAAACGGCATTTGGGGACGAGTATATGAGCAAAACACAAATAAAAGAGTGGTATACGAGGTTCAAAGATGGCCGCACATCTGTTGATAGTAACCCACGTTCTGAGCGACCTTCGACGACGACAACACCGGCTAATATCGAACGTGTGCGACGTGCGATCAACGAAGACCGTCGATTGACTGTGCAAGAACTAGAATGTGATCTTGGAATACCAAAAACTAGTGTTTGGAAGATGT
This sequence comes from Phrixothrix hirtus, assembly GCA_024586415.1. Classification (NCBI taxonomy): domain Eukaryota; kingdom Metazoa; phylum Arthropoda; class Insecta; order Coleoptera; family Phengodidae; genus Phrixothrix; species Phrixothrix hirtus. Next base: position 10,021 of record JAHWXV010242125.1, on the reverse strand, counting down.
TAACCGAATGTTTGCAAATGGTTCGCGTGTGTGCGAAATTCATTCCAAAACTGCTAACAGTGGAGCAGAAAAGCCTTCGCATTGAAATCGCCTGTGACAATTTGGAACTTCATCAGCCTGCGTGCAGTCCTGATGTAGCTCCCTGCGACTTTTCCTTGCTCAAAGGACATCGATTTGACGGCAAAGAAACAGTCGAAACTAATACATCGGACGCTCTAAAGGCTATACCAAAAAACGAGTTTAAGGACTGCTTCCAAAAGCAGAGAGGCTGTTGGCAGCGTATTTTTCAATCAAATGGGGAATACTTCGAAGGATTCGATGAGCCCGATGACACAGAATAACACCAGCGGGAAAATATAAAGAAAGGTCTTATAGTTTTGAGAGAGTCCCCGTAACTAATAGAAAAGGCAAATATTAAATTAATAAAACTGAGCGGCCGAAAGAAAAAAAATTTAATTTTAGATGGAAAAAGGCTAATTATTATTTAATTATGTTTGCTGAACAATATATCAGAAATAAATAATAAGACGAGTTTTACGAGTCTTCCCAACTTCATGTATATTCTTTGACTTATTCAGATGATTTTAATTTTCGCCTTAAACAGATATGTAGCAAATAGGTTAAATCTTCTTCAAGAAGGCCGTCATAAGGAAGGCATTAAAAATGTCTAAATAGCATGGTTAATTTAAAGTATTTTCCTTACTGAGAACATCATTAATTAATAAAATGTACAAATCTTCTGTAAATTGGACTTAAATAAATGGACAGTTTAAATTGAAACCGTTCCTTGTTGGACTTTTCTTGAAAAAGATTTATCCTAATTACTAGATATTTGTATTATGATGAAAATCGAAAACGTTTGAATAAAACAAAGAACATTAATGAAGTTGGGAAGATTTATAAAATTCGTTTTATTATTTATTTGATATGAACCCAGATTCATTTAAAAGCAAATTCAGTTAGATATCAAAGATAATGGTTAATCAATTATTACATTGGTTTGACTGGAATATTTTTAAACTGTTTTTTAATATAATGCAGTCAATGATCAGGTACCTAGTCAGTGGTCAGATTTGTTTGGTATACGAATAGTGGGTTAACACAGCGCGTTAAGAAAAGAATATGAGTAAACTGGAGTATAAAGCTGTCATAAAATTCACTACAAAGTTGTGTACAAAAACAATTGTTCTTCAAAGTTCACCATTTATTAGTTACAAAAATTGTTAGATATTGGTAGGAACTGCTTGGTAGTGCTATATAACCAATGTAACTTGTATACAAAGAAGGGGAAGTATATTGAAAATTCTGCTCAATTCTATTTCTAGAATATAAAGACAACCGCAAATGAGCTATAAAAGTTCACTTGCTGATACAAGTTATATCAAGTAGAATTAAATAAACAAGTTATTAAATCCTTCGACAAAAAATAGAATATCGCCATTTGTTCAGTTAGTTCGGATCATGAGATTCATGGATTGCTCATTTCAATACAAGGGGTAGTATTTTTATTGTGAGTCTTGGCAACACTGTGTGTTTAAGACGCCATCTAATATTAGTAACGGAAAGTCTGACATTTCTGAACATAACCTAATTGGGAAGATTTTAACATCTAAGCGTGATTAGTGGTGTTTACAGTGCCTTGAAAATTGTGCCTCAGCGTAAAAATGCAATTATCTCGTGAAGGTTTTCGTGTGGTGCTTTATTACAACCTTCGATGTGGATTATCTAGACAAGAGTGCAATTTACTTCCACTTTTGGCGATGAAACCCCATCCTTTGCCACTGTTAAACGCTAGTACAACGAATTTAATCGTGGCCGCCGTTCGCTCACCGACGAAAGTCGTGAAGGTCGTCCAAAGCCAGTTGTGAGATTGAGGCAACTTTATGCATTAGTTCGACCAACATATATAAAATATTGCATTAACATTTAGTCGTGAAAAAGCTTTGTTCTCGTTGGATCCCAAATACTTTGAAAACATCTGAAAGAGGTGCCCGTGTCGATTGGGGCAAGCAAGTGCTTACGAAACACAATAGTGGTGCTTCAAAAGACGCATTGTAACAGGTGACGAAACAAGGATAGCAGCAGTCAACTGTATGATTGTTTTGGGGCGAACCAAACCCAACAAAAGTTGTTCGCGCTCGAAGCACTTCGAAACAAATGGTAGGCTATTTTTTCGGAAAAACTGGTCATGCGGCAACAGTGCCTTTACAGGAACATAAAACGGTCACTTCTGAATGGTACGCCACCATTTGTTTACCGGAAGTCTTTAGTTAAATAAGAAAAACAAACAAGCGCCGTAGAATCATTCTGCATCACTACAATGCGAGCCTTCATGCATCTAGTCCAAGAACCGATTATTTGAACACTCAAAAAATCAAATAAATTGGTCATCCGCCGTAAAGTCCTGATTTCGTTTTGTTCCCGAACGTCAAGAATAAATTGCGTGGATAACGGTTTTCGTTGGGAGAAGGAGCCGCGGATGCGTTCAAAAACCATGTTTTAGAAATGTCTCAAGAATAATGGCAAAAAAGTTTTGATAATTGGTTCGAAAGAATGCAAGTGTATAGATCATAAGGGAGATTATTTTGAAAAGCAATAAATCAATTTTCAACAATAAACTACTTGGAAGAAATATTTGAAATAACCAGAAGCTGAGGAGTTCCACATAGTAAACAATGCCATCATACATTTGCAAAATCAAAAAAAAAACTATAAAGTTTGAAATATTTTAAGTAAAGTACTCCCTATAAGGGAATCATTAAACTTTTGCAAAAAGAAATTAAATAATAGAATGGAGCATACAAATGATCAATTCATTCTACCCAGCTGCAAAAGGAGATCTGTCGCAATTCAGGGCAGAAAATTCTGACGTTATCTTGACCTTCAATTCTTGCCGCGTATAACTCTTGTCTCAATAGTTTGGTAGCAAGTATGAGCTTTACCGTAGAATAAATCAATTGCGTAAGGAAGCAGTCATTCTCTGGAAATAGTAGATGTAAAACAAGGTTCATTTATATCACCTAGAACAATATGGCAACCAGCATTTCCATTCAATTTTAGATGCAATTTACAATTAAAGCGTTTCGGCACTGAATCTTTGGAGGGGCAGGTTGTAGATAAATTTTCATAGGAAGAAAGGTCAGAGTAGTTTGATATATCTTCGGATTCCTCCGTAATACTCGTATAAGTAGTAGGTACAAGAACTTCTGATCTAGTTTTGATCGCAATTTCGGCTCACAATACCATCGGTTATATCAATAAAAGATGTTTATTGAATTTTTTTGGAATATTTCAGAAGTCTGATTATATCATTAAATACTTGGTCAAATTTATTAGCTTCAATAATTTTGGTTTGAATAGCTGTAATATGCCGTTAAAAAGTGAAAGAGCACAGCGGGAGTGCAAATCTAGGGCTGCAGCTCAACTTCACCAATGCATATCAATCGTAAATTTAGATTTAATTTAAAATCCATATACGAATTTGTCTTGGACGAGTAAACTAATCTCCGTTCTGTACTGTGCGTGAAATCCTAGAAAAAGTAATGAAGTAACCAAGCCATAAAATAAAATAATTAGCAAAGTCAACAAAGAACTAATAATGAGCACCGTTAAAGCGCCAAATGTTTTCTAGGCTCGAGTTGAATAATACAACTTATTAAATCCAGTATAAAAAGGTGCAATCTTGCCAATTTTTTAGTTAGCTCGAAGAGCAAGATTCATTGATCTTTAGCTCAACATAAACATTTCATGAAGCAGAAAATGATTTGTAAACAAAATATGCGTATAAAATGGTTTTTGTTAGATAGAAGAACTAATACCTTCAGTTTGGATATTCGGTGTTAAGATTTTGATAAAATTAGGTTTTTATTAGACAAGAGCCTTTTAATCGTAATTTATATCTTATTCGTTATCAATGTTTCGGACATAGCTTTCGTCCTTCTTCATGACATTATTACTATTACTATTACTAAGTTAATAAATAATAAATAATAGCACACTTACTCCTAAGTTTAACTAACTTAATTTAAAATCTATAATACATTTTTATTAAAAATTTCTGTACTTTTAAAAATAAGTCGTATATTCTATGCAATTTGATCTAGGAACAATTAAAAATATTCTAGATAATGGTAATTGCAATAATTAAATTTTTGTAGAATGCAATTATGTAGCTACAACGATTACTTGTCAATGTGATCCAAAAGCTATTTATAATACAAGTCAAATCGATGTAAAAAACATAATAAACCTATTGAAGGTGGGATATGTTCATAGTTGACCTTATTTCGCAATCATTCGAATTTTGTGATTCTTGTACGAAAGAAGTACATAAAATCAAACTTTTTATGGAACCCAATCTTGAATTTTTGAAATTGCATTGTAGAAAATAAAAGAAAGTCTCAAGATCGTTTAACTAAACGGGCTTGACAAAAATAGAAATACATGTTAATCACAGTTTGAATTTAATGCTTCGAAGATAACACGCAGAAGGCATATTAGAGTTTCGAAGCATATGAAACGACAAATACTTATCAAAAACGAAGTATGCACTTAACAACTGAAATAGATTAATGTTGGTGGCCCAACTATTTAGTTTTACATTCGAAGTTAAAAGTGTAATAACTATGAAAGATTCAGGGCAAAATTGCCTATTACAAATTTAATAAAATGTAGTTGAAACCAAAAATTACAATTACAGGATGCTCGGCAACGAAGGCGAACCGAAAGAGAAGTTACTAAAATTGTGAAATACTTTGTACATCATTTCAGCGTTAAAACGCCGTCGAAATTATAGCAGACTTATTAAAAATCAATAAGGACCGATAATTACAACCCCAATCTTTTAATTTAAAGCTTAAAGTCTAGATTTCAACTTCAATGTTCAAATTTACTTTTAATGTTACGGTACAATAATCAAACTGTTAGAATTTTTTGGTTGTTCAAAATCATTAAACAAGCTAAAAATATGTAACGTATTAATTGGACAAAGGGAAACGATTTTTTTTAATATAATAAGGAGAGATGTACTACAAAATTAGTCCATCCACCTAAACGGCGCGGCGCCCGCTCCGAATCCTGCCTATATGATTAATTTTTGTATACTTGAATTGCGTCGTAAATCCTTAGTTCCATCTGAAATCACAGCAAAATATATCTAAATCTTTAATAATTATTTATTCTAAAACTAAGCTTTCTTAGTTTTTCTCCATTCCGAGTATGCGCAAGAGAGTGAGATTTGTGTAAAAAGAAGTATCACCATACCGAAAACTCACTCAATTTTGAGCCACAGGCTCGAGGAATATTGAAAATACCACTTGTGCACGTATATGATTGCGAAATTTTTTGCTCAGCAAAATGAATTTACACTGAATATTCACGTTATCGTTTATTGCTTCATGACAACTCACATCCTTATTTCTCTCAAAAGACAAAACACTTGCTAACTTAGTCCCTATGGGACTTTCTCGATCATCTAGATCTCGCACCGAGCCGCTAATACATGTTTCCTCAGACGAATGTCGTCATAGAACATAGTGCATCCAGATGACTGACGACGTCAAGACAATGGTCAAAGACTGCCTGGCAGAAATGAGCACGCCATGATATAAGGAGGGTTTAGAGAAGCTGTTGCCACACTATTAAAAATGCCTTGAGCATAACGACAATTATGGAAATACATGCGTGCTTCTAGCTTTCGTAGCATAGCATACATACTGAATTATAGTACCGAGGTTAAACGGCCTATGAAGCTAACTGCGTCTTATGCGGTAAGCACTGCTGCAGTTATTTTAACTCAGGTGTTGAAGTATCTGAGTAATAGGTATAAACTTGGTAACGAGTCCCAGCTCGGAGCGTCAAAATATATGTGAAGAACTAGGAGTTCATTGACAAATATGATGCCTCGGGTAACTTTGAAGTCGAAAAGTGGGTCAAAGACTTTCGAGTTTGAAGTAACGGTTTAACAGTTCAAGCCAAAACGTAAAGTTATGTACACGCGGGTTATAAGAAGAAAATTTAAGTGCTTTCTAGTTTATTAAAATCAACTTTATAGTATACTTTGTTGGTGGACCATACTGTATATGTAGGTATTTAAAATTACTAATGACGATTGTTTTGTTACAATATTAATGGGTTCTCGTAGAAGTGCATTTTTTTTATTTTATAAAACACAAACTTGTTCTATTTATGATGCATACTCTCTAATTTAATTATTTACCTTTTTAATTATGATGTTTAACTAATATTTTATTTGCTCAAGATGATCTTGTATTTATTTCATATGAAATTGTATGTTTATACCCTACTGAATTTGCTTGCTTATTTTAGACAGATTCTTATGATTGCTTATAGGCAACTTTATTAACACTTGCATGCATTTTTAATACTTGTCACACATTGCGTGATCACTTATTTATTTCCAGTATAATTTGTAATAATCAGACAGTAGAAATTTTTACAAATTTTTTATAAACACAATTGAAATAATATACAATAAAGAAATATTTTGAGTTTAATTTAAATTTCCAGAAGTCTTTAGTTAAGTTTATTTCGTGCCTTTTGTCTATTCCGCTCTAATATAGGTGACGTTATTTTTTGAATTTGCTAGCTTTTAGATTGTAGATGTTTTGCGTTATATCGATAATGCGTTCAATTAGTATTATCGATTTCACACAATGGATGTTGAAACGCATGAATTCTTGCTTAATAACTAATTCTTATTTAATTAAAGCTATCGGTTTGTTTACAAAGGTTGCAGTGTTTAACTGGGCTATATTTGTGTGACGAAACAAACTAAGTATCTACAATATTGGGTGACGGAGACTAGAAAGCATGTTTCTTTTCTCACAATTAAGAGGTAAGGTGACGGGATAGACAATGTAAATTTTCCATCCGCATGGATTTTACACTGTTTATTTGTAATTAAACTGGTAGGTAAAGCAAAATTTCTACCTTTTACTACAAAGTTCGAGAATTAATACAGTTTCAAATTCGTCAATTCAAAACAAACTATTCTTTTAATTGGTTCTAATTATGAGAAATTAAGTCAGTACATTCTTTAATTATTAAAATATTAAAACAAACAGAAATTCTGTATAGAACGTATTCTTTCTTAATTATTTTGAAGACAAAACGCGGCCTCTTAATTCAGAGTCTCGTTGCCGTAATTTGTATCTTATAAACGGCTTACTACGCTTATAAATCACAAGCTACGGGTATATTTAATTCTTAGATGAGATACTGTTCAAATGAAGTTTGAAAGTACTCTCGAACGAGTAACTATTCAATGGAGTTTGAATATACTCTGAAAATATAGCAGCCAAACTCAGGTATTTATAGGAGTCGCAATCCAATTTTGACGATAGAGAATAAATGCACGTTTTTTATTAAAAATACAAGATAGTTAAAACATTTTGAGCTAAATAATTATAACAGTTTGTCTAGTAATTATTAATGGAAAATTTGGATATAAAACAATGATATAATTCACGACGGATTAGCTAATATATACGAAAATACATTTACAAGTCTGGGAATAAGCTAGATCAAAAATATAAATTATACAGCTTATTACAATGGTTAATGGGAAAGTATAAATAGTTTAAGATTTTGAATATTAATTAGAATAAACTAATTATAGCGGTTTTAAGTTATAAATATTTCCTATTTGTGACGTATTAAAAATATGTAAAATTTGATAAGCGGTATCGCAGTCGTGCAGTTGTTTATTTTCATAACGGAAAGGTTAAAGTTTATGGACTCGTAACCTATATAAATGAATATTTACAAAACAAGAGCTGATTACCTTCCTTTAAGTTGTTATATGACTTTGATAAGAATGCAATTAAAATTAATCTAATTTATACAAGAATAAACAAGTTTGCGGATGGAAGCGATGTTAGAGGATGTTCAAAAGTAAAAATTTAAAGTATTCAATATAAATAGCCTTAAAATGCTGCGGTTCTAAACAAGTTATTTAAATTATAAAATTAATGAGGTTTTTGTAAGTTGACTTGTAAAATTCCTTCATATTTAAAACAAATTAATTAAACCATAATAGGAAGGCTAATTTTACTCTCTCAAAACTCATTACAACTTAAATTTGCTTGGTGAGTGAAAACACACTTAAACAACAATTTCTGACTAAATTTATTTCCCTTTTTTAAGAATTGCAGTACCAAGAATATCAACTAATTGCCGAAAAAACTAAAACAATCCACGACTACTTGTTGCATAATCCTTACAGGTAAATTGTTATTGTGATCTCGGTTGGACAGGCTACGAATACATCATACAAGAAAATATAATTGATTCACTGAAAATTCTTGCGCATTCAAAGACATTGACTCCATTTCCAATTTTCTTTTGCTAAAGGTAGCAACATTTACTTTCATAATTGAACTGGAATATCAACTAGCTGTGTTAAAAAATTAATTAATTCAAACATATAGCTATACTCGTTGCAAGCAATGAACTACAAGACTGACTCGACAAATAGAAGTGGACGATATGTTTCAAAATTTCAAGATGCTGAAAGGTGCATTTCAGTAAATAAAAATTTCAATTGCACTTGAGTTTCCTGGAAGAAAGGGTGCGATGAGTAAGTGTTTTTTCATTGATAACTGTACGAGAGATGTGGTTGTAACTCTTTTATATCGATTACATCAATGGATATTATCTTCAACCTACTTTCGCTGCGACTGTATGAAGTATATAATACCAAGCTATTGTTCCCAGTATACTCTAATTAAGTAATGAATATGTTTTATTTTATTTATTTATTTATTTCAACGGCAAGCCAATTTATAATTAACATAAATAGATAGAAAAGAAAATAAAAAAAAAGCAATAATAACAATAGCAAATTACAATCATGTACTATCAAATTAGTTTTTTAAGTTGTAATTTGAAATAAGTTATTGAGGAGCTAAATAAGTTTAACTGGTGGTTATATAAATTTCCTGATCTTAATATTCTTGAGATCGGTTCATTTTGACCATGATTGGTACTGTGAAATGGAATTTTAAAAATCTCAGCAAAACGGGACCGTCCGGGACTAGTTAACAAAAATACTAATTCTAAAATTTGTGGACAATACAAAAAGTTATTAAGGATTTTATATAGAAATAACAAATCTGCTTTGATACTGCGCACTTTTAGTATTTGCAGTTTCAGAATAATTAATATATCATCATAATTATATTCACTTTGAAAAAGTCTCATTTTATAAGCACAATAACGAGACAATTTTTTTTAACTCTTTCTAATGCCTCAATATGAATATCGTAGTTAGGGTTCCAAATAACAGAATTATATTCCAAAATAGATCGCACAAGAGCGCAATAACCAATTTTAGTGAATGTAATGATAAATCATTAGTATTTCTTAAGCAAAACCTAGCATATTCAAGGATTTGGAAACAGTTTCATTTATATAGGGTGTCCCGTGACTCGATGGACATAACTTAGGATCGTGTTCCTATGCCAATTTTAAGTCGAAAATGCCCAATACACTTTTGTCAAAAAGTCAATACCTAAGGAATTATGGGAAATAATAAAATTCAACGTTGAATAGTGAAATGTAATGTTTATTACGAGGGTTGTCTCTTAAGTAGTTATAAAAACTATGAAAGAAAACAAATTTTTTGGAACAAACTGATTTATTGTTTTTCAAAATATTCACCTTTAAGTTTTATATACTTTCGCATGCGTTCAAACTACTTCTTGAAGCATTTTTTCCACTCTGAAGTTGGTATCTCAAAAATGCGGTTTTCAAATACTTCAACGGCCTCTTCAGGAGATGAAAATCGCTGTCCACGCATTTTTTGTTTGAGATTCGGGAACAGAAAAAAGTCGTTAGGCGATAAATCTGGTGAATAGGGGCAATGAGATATTAATTCGATGTTTTTTCCTTCAAATAATTAATTGTTCGACGTTCTGTGTGGGAGCTGGCATTGTCATGATGGAGGATAATGCGACGATTTTGAGTATTTTTCCTGATTTCTTCGATGACTTCTGGCAAA
>JAHWXV010242112.1:0-12760 GCA_024586415.1 Phrixothrix hirtus | reverse complement strand
ATTAGCCGAAGCACATCACTGTTAACTGCTGTGATATACATTTAAAAATATTTTACTGGTTTTTAAAGCTAAGTAACCCATGTTGGGCGCCAAGTATTTTAAATCAGTGCTTACTAGAAGCCAAGATAATATCTAATCCTACTATATAAGTGTCAAGTATTATTTTATTTATTAATCACAAATGAAAATTACACTATTAAGTTATAAATTATCAACTTAGCTGATATGTACCTTACCTTGACCTGTTATAACCTAAAACTAATAGTGTTTAAAATTCTATTTTAGTTCAACCCGAGACACGTATCATAAGATCTTGTGGTTTCTACAACAAATCCTTAACAAACCACTGTTACCAACGTTCAGGTTTTGGTGGACGTCAAGAAGTGTGCGCTTGCGACAAAGATTTTTGCAATTCCAGTACTTCCTTAATAGCATCATTTTTGCTCATCGTAATGCTTTGGGCTCTTCTTAATATATCTCATTGAATGTTATTGTTATTAGAATTAAATAGTTTGTATGTAATGGTTTTGAAAAAAGGAAATTTTACATTAAAAATCTGTAAAGGTGCCTACTCATCCGCCCTTTATATTTAATCTTTTTATCATTTACAATATGGTTTGAATTAAAAACAATTTTTAAAAATATTTAAGAATTTTGGCGTGTGAGTAGGATGCCATTTAGATAAATTTTCATCATTAACAATAAGCGCACAATTACTTTGGCTTTTAATAAATGACATGTTTTATATCAAGGCTATATAATGTTATATCAGAGTTCCGAAAAGCAGGACAATAAATTTTAATTAATTTTAAAATGTGCGTTTAAATAAACAATTTCACAATAAAAAGTCGATGTGTGTTTGCAAGGGAATGATAAGATAGTAAAATTGATATTTATTTTAAATCATTACTTTGCTCTTATTATTTTTAATTTAAGGGCGGGGGACAAATTTTTATTGTGCCATGCACACTTAGAAGCATATAGAAGTATTATTTGCTCAAATAGAATATTTTGTATTAAAGTTTATATGTTGTTGTTTTTTAGATTATTAATTTGCCTGTTAGTTAATTAAGAATTAGTATAGATTTTAAACCTGATAATATGCTTAACATCAATTGTTAATAATTCAAAGTATATAGTCTTCATGTTAAATTGTATTCATTACCAAGTATCAATGATAGACCTAGATTTTTAATTTCTTTGATATTAGTAAAATGTTTCCAAATAGATATAGTATTTAGGTACTGCCAAAAATATCATAAAAATAATTATAAACAATACGATTATTCAAGCCAACGAGGAATATTGATATTGTAAACTAATTATTTGTTTTAGCACAAGTTATGTACACAAATTAAATTTTGTTATTTAATTAGGTCCATTTCACTTAGCCATTTAAACTTTTAGATCCACTTTGGTGGAAAATTATGAATTATAAATAATAAAAAATAAAAATAACTGTTTACCGTTCTTATATTTATTTTCTTAGATGTAATACTTCTTTAATTTCAGATTTTGTACATTATTTTTGAATTCAATTTTATTCATATATACAATGTCTCACATGAATTACACCATACTGCACCAGTGCTATGTACTCTCAAAAAGAAGTTATTCAATAAAGGGCATTGCATTTTCAGAACAACACTATATAAGTTTAATAGTTTTGAAAATAATATTAGTTTGTTATGCTTGTTTCTAAAACTCTTGATAAGTGTATTGGGATGTCTCAGTTTATTATTTTAATTTGTTTGTTTAAATGATTATATTTTTAATGGCTCCAGCTACTTGTAGAACAGATGGCCAGGATGGTCTTTATTTATGATTTATAGTAAGAGGTCAACATTATTGGCAGTAACAATTTCATGCAATCAAACTTTACGGGATGTAAGAGGGCCAAGATAGTATGGTGGTCGATTGGTGGGTTTTATTAGAACTTTGTTGGTGATGGAATATGAAATGAAGGAATGCAGTGGACTGTAGTTTTATTTAATGAATTATGAAAATACAATAAATTATTGGTACTTATTGCAATATAACAAAATAAAGTAATAACTTCATATTATAGTTGTTTGAATAATAATAACGATTGAAATAGTAACACATGATAATTTAAATTATAATTTACAGTTCATCAAGTTTACACGCCATGATGATTAATAATTGAATGATGGCTTGCGTCAGCTTGCGCACAACTTCCTGCACTGCTTTTAGAATCGAGAACAGATCAATTAGAATTAATTGCAGATCCAGACTCCTTAACATGCCCCAGGCTTGAAAGCTTCCGCTTTCGATAAGGTCTTCTATTGGCAGTGGACAGATTCGAGGATAGGAGCATTTAACTTCTCCATTGATGGTTCTGATGATGGCAACTCTGACTATTCCATCCCTTCCGAGAATGATTTTAACTATGCGCCCCAATTTCCATAGCATTGGAGGTTGATTTGGTTCCTTAATGAGAACCATGGTATTGGACTCCAAATGGCCTTGAGATCACTTCCATTTGGTGTGTGTTTGGAGCTCTGAAACAAACTCTCTGCTCCATCGCTCCCAGATGTGCTGGCGAAGCTTTTGAAGCATATTAAATCTACTGACACGATTGCTAGGTACGTGCATGAAATCTTGTTCTGGCAAGGTTGCAAGAGGTTCACCCACCAGAAAATGTGCAGGAGTGATAGGATTGTAATCACTAGGTTCATTGGAAAGAGCAGATAGAGGTCTTGAGTTCAGTAGTGCCTGAATTTGAACTAGTATGGAATACAGTTTTTTGTATGTTAATAATGACTGCCCTAACACTCATTTTAAATGATGTTTGATCGATTTCATACCGGCCTCCCTAAGCCACCAAAATGTGGGAAATATGCTGGAATGAAATGCCAACAAATACCTTCGTTAGAGGAGGCTTGGCCTAACTCTGAATGATTTTGAATCATGAATTTGCCTAGAGCTTCTAATTCATGGTGCGTTCCTGTGAAGGAGATACCGTTGTCTGAATAAATATTACCTGGTAGCCCTCTACATGCTACAAATCTGCGTAATGCCAAAAGGAATGATGCTGAAGTTAGATTAGACATCAGTTCAATGTGAACTGCTCACGTGCTGAAACATATGTATAGAGAAACACAACACTTGTGTGACTTTAAGCCCCTACCTACCTTGCTCTGTACAAGGAAGGGTCCCGTGTAGTCAACTCCAGTGTTGAAGAAAGGACAGGTAGAAATCAGTCTAGATCGGGGAAGACTTCCCATTATTATTTGAGATGTGGTAGTATTGTACCGAAAATATTTCAAACATCGTCGTACAGTGGCCTTAGCAAGGTTACGTCCACCAATCGGCCAAGATTCATCAGAAAAGAAGCAAGAAGACCTTGTGGTCCAATGTGCATGAGGCAATTATGCTCATGAATGAAAAGCAGTTTGGTGAGAAGACCTTGTGGTCCAATGTGCATGAGGCGATTATGCTCATGAATGAAAAGCAGTTTGGTGAATAGGTGATCACTGGACAGAATGGCAGGATGCTTTTTTGTGTAAGGAAAATCGGAGTTTTCCCATCTGCCTCCAACCCTGAGTATTGACTTTGAATCAAGGAAAGGATGTAGTCTGAGAGGTTTAGACTTGGAGCTCATGGGCTGTTCTCCCAGCAATTGTCTCATCTCATTTTGAAAGGACTCAATTTGAGATAATCTTGTTAATACTTCCAATGATTCATGGAGTTCCTTAGCAACAAGGAACCTAAATGGTCTTTGAACCAGAGGACTCCTACAGTTTTTTATGAACGAAGCACATATGCCATAATGGCTTTCAATCATCTGAAATTTGAAAATCGCTCAAAATGAATGATACTCAAATAGTGAGCAGAAACGATTGAAGTTATTTTACATTTTTCTGGAATGTTCTCCAAGACTATGCTTGTGACGGGCCAAGATGATTCTGATTTCTGACGCCATGATGGGCCTTGCCACCACAATGAAGAAGAAGCCACACATTATTAAATCAGTAGGATTGACCCTTCCAGGCACGTGACATCATCGGTGGGACCTTGTAAGCTCTTGCACTTCTGTTACTCGATTGCTTACAAAAGTTTGTAAGGCATAAGGCGAGTATTTAGCCAAGCTAAAATAATTCTTGAGTCGCTCCAGAAAACACATTATGAAAGGTTAAATCAAAGGTTTGAAACACGTAATTAGCCAAACGGGTTAAAATCAAAGCTCCTCACAATCCCAGCCTCGGAATTGTTAGAAGTTTTAGGGGGGCAACTCTGGACTTTGCACACAGCAATGTTACCTGAATCTCACCAAAGTTATCAACAGAACGTAAGTAAATGCATGCACCATAGGCTTTCTCGGAAGCATCTGAGAAACTGTGCATCTCGACACATGTGAAAGTATTGCAAATTACCTTTCGAGGAATTTTCAACTCATTTAAAACTTCAAAATTGGTTTTGAAGGATTGCCAATTATTGTGCAATTCAGAAGGAAGTGGTTCATCCCAGTCTAAATCTTCCACCTAAAGTTGTTGAATGATAATCTTTGCACTTGCCAAACAAGCTCCTAAAAGACCAAGAGGGTCATAAATTTGCGATATACAAGACAAGATGGAGAATTTTGTAGGCCTTGAGCTGAAAGAGCTCAAATTCACCTTGAAAGAAAGAGTGTCAGTGTCTCTTGGCCAGCTCAAACCCAAGATTCGTTGGAGGTCTTAGAAGTGAACATAGATTTATACAATCCTGAGGAATTGGACTGCCATTTTCTCAGCTTGAAACCGCCTCAAGTTAATATGTCACTGATCTGGTTACAAAGGATTGACATTTCAGAGAGTGTGTTTGCATCCATGAGAAAATCATCAACATAAAAGTCTGATTGAATGATTGATGATACTCTTGAAAATGCCAACTTATGCTCTAAAGCAAGTTACCTTAGGCATCTGGTTGCTAAATAAGAAGCAGATCATGTGCCATAAGTGACAGTGTTCAACTGAAACATTTTAATTTGCTCTGTGGGATTTGAGCACCAAATAATTTGCTGCAGATGTCTTTGTTCTGGTGAGACTAACACCTGACGATACATTTTTTTGATGTCAGCAACCACAACAATCACGTGCTTCCTGAACCGAAGTAAAATTGAAAAACGATCTTGCTGAACTAATGGTCCAGTCATCTGAATGTCATTGAGTGATGTGCCTGATGTGGGTTGAAAACAACCCAAAGTTTGCTTGTGGAACTCTCCTCCTTCAATACACCGTGATGAGGAAGGTAATAATTGATCTGATGAGATGGATCACAACTGATGTCAACTTCGGTCATGTGATCTAATGACTCATACTCGTTCAAGAAATTTGCATATTTTGAATGCAATGAAGAATTCCGTTGAAATGTGCGCTCCAATGACTGGCCAAGCTCTGAAATATCGGCCTTGAATGGGATCTGAACTAAAAATTGACCATCTTCCTTTCATTGGACAGTTTCCTTGAAATGAGTTTCGTAGTCTGATTCTTCCTGCGAAGATGAACCAAGATTTGGCACTTCCTCAATTGCCCAAAGATCAGCAGTTTTACTGAAATTACAAAATGAATTTGATTTCAAATCATAGGGAATCGCTCCTGAGACTACCCAACCCAATTTGGTATTTTGAAAAATAGGCTTATTTTTGCCCAACCTAATTTGTCCAACAATCAACAGGTTCCAAAATACATCTGCGCCCAAGAGCAGTTCAATTTTGGTAGGCTTGCTTAAGGATGGATTAGCCAACCTTAAATGAGAGTGTATGTTAAGATCAGATATTGGCACTTGAATGCCCGGTGAATAACTTGTGATGTCTGGCAACACCAAACAAGGAATGTTGGCAGTGAAAGAGCTAGTTAATGATTTAATTCTGACATCACATATAGATTGAACCTGACGTACTGAATTATTTATGCCTGTGACAGCTACACTGTGCTTATTGACTGTAAGAACAAGACGTTTGTACAGATCAGCAGTGGTGAAACTGGCCTGCGACCCTGAATCCGAAAGAGCTGTGGTAACCATAGAAATCACCATTTTTGTCTACCATTCTTACCATTGCAGTAGGCAACAACACTTGCACATTAGGAGCATTGAATTAAGACAGAGTTGTTGGGCTTGCATTGTTATCCAAGTTTGCAACCAACCACATTGGTTTCCTCGTGAAGCAATGTATTATGTTTTTTCTGACAGGTTTTACAGAAACCGTATTTACAATCCTTCCCTAAGTGCCTGGATGTAAACAATTTATGCATAATTTTTTTGATTTGACAGATTTTGATCTATCCAACACTGATAATTTGAGAAATTCACAACAATTATAAATATTGTGACCTTGACTGCAAAATGTTCAACTTAAGTTTGCTTGAATGAAATCCTCTTGAATGAACCGTTTTATCTTCTGAAACTGATTTGATTAACATATGAGCATGTGAAGATGCGTTATAGTATTTGTTCTTGATTTGCTGTCTAATATCGAACTTAACTTCTATATTAGTTGAAATACATTCAATTTCACCTTGAACACTATTGCAATTTTGAAAAACCTGGTCAATGTCTTTTAACCTTTGTTTTAACGAAATGAGTTATAGTTCATTATCCGATAAAGGATTTTACTGTACTCCACTTAAATAGTGTATGAATTGTTTAAAAGCGTTAACTGTTCGTTCATTTTATATTTAATTGAAACAAGCAACTATAGATATACCTGAGGCAATAATGATATGAAATATGAAAAGGATTTGTACACACCTGAATGAGACCTTACTTGCCAACCTGTGTTGCATCCTTTGAGACAGCAGTAGTTCCACAATTTAGCCTTGATTGCATGGAGTTGAAAATGTTCATGTCCAGCACCAATTCAATGTTATCTGGCTCGAAGGACCATGTTGGTGATGGAATATGAAATGAAGGAATGCAGTGGACTGTAGTTTTCTTTAATGAATTATGAAAATACAATAAATTATTGGCACTTATTGCAATATAACAAAATAAAGTAATAACTTGATATTATGGTTGTTTTAATAATAATAACGATTTAAATAGTAACACATGATAATTTACAGTTCATCAAGTTTACACGCCATTATGATTAATAATCGAATGATGGCTTGCATCATCTTGCGCAAAACTTCCTGTGCTGCTTTTAGAATTGAGAACAAGTCTGCATTTAGAATTAATTGCAACAAACTGTATTACACTTAATTGGTTTTTATAAAAGATTATCTATTAAAATAAGTTTATGAATAATGCATAAAAATGTATGATTAGTTAGTAGTTACAGTTGATTCAACAACATTGTCTAATGATTGCTAGTCATGGACCATGCTACTGGTAACTTTCACTACAATAATTTTTTGTAGCTATCTGTTGTATATTGCTGATGAACAAAACTTAGCCACCATTTTGTATACAATGGCCAACAATCGGTATAAAGTGGCATAGCCGGTAACTTCATTGCAAATCTAAGGCATTGTAATAATGTTGTATCACTACTATTTAGCTAGGTGTCTAAATTAAATCTGATGTCATGACCTACAACTTTGATCTACTATAATTGACCTGAAATTTGGAATTAGTTTTAAGATTATAGAGTGAAAAATATCCTAACAGATGTCTTTCTCATAAGCACATGTTTAAAAGAGTCTTTCAAAGATTAAGAGAGACAAGAAGTGTGAAAGTGGAAACCACTAGTGAGAAACTGAATTCAATGAATGATAAAAATTCAAGTGCTATAATTGAAAGTAACCACTAAAAGATATTCTTCAATTAAGGCTGAACTGGGATTTTAAAAAGACCTTACTGGACCAAGTTAATTTACTAAACAAATTAACTAAACCTGTATATCTTGAGTTCCTTCAGAATGTATTGTTGATAATCATGCCCTTAGCTTTTAGGCTAAATTAATATTTTATGCATGATGGCGCACTTGCACATTCTATGAGATATGTTAAAAAGTATTGAATGAAGATAGTTCCATGCCTTGACCTACTCATTCATCAGATTTGAATTTGCTTAATTTGTATATATGGAGTTGTGCAAAGACTAATTTATGTTAAATCTGTTCATGGTGGATCATTCAACATGATGGAGGACATATTGAACATGTGCTGTAAAAATCTATTTCATTTGAAACGGGACAAAATAGTACCCCATTAGAGAGTAGATAAAGTCAATATTCAGAACTTACAGGTTTGTATGGCTAGCTAAGGAGAATGGGGGTTTCAAGTGGACCTAATTGATCAATGTTATGTAAGTTCTGAAGTGTTGATGACAGTAGGCATAGGTAAATTAGTCTTAATTGGAAGGGCGCCACTTCACCTTGTCCTAAGTTTAATATACAAAACTTAGGAATGAAAACTAGAGTTCAAAATCCTTGTAGGGAAATGATGGCTTACAAGATTGTCCAACTGCATCAGCTATACCACTGTATTGTAAGTGATAGCTGAATTTTCCAGAGTAGAATGTAATCTTATCTGTATGCTATAAGTAAAATAAAAATAACTTAAAACCAGTTGGTTAAAATAATATTTGGTATAATGATAAAATAATATGAACTTCCAAAATCACATATTACAAACAGCAGATATAAAACGGCTAGCAAAACTATATACCTTAGTCTTATGTGGATTCAGCGATCTATATTATTAAAATCATATATCAGTAACATTTATTATTTATGTACATTTCACCTTAAGTTTTCATTCTAAAATTCACCAAGTAATTTCTGTTTCAACGTCCTAATGATAATAGAAGCAGATTTGAATATCTATTTAATGTCCGTTAAATCAAGCAATCAGTTTTTATTACATCAATAACTATTTATGATTTTTATGCTAACAATTTTAACTAATTCTCAAAAAGGAAGCTGACAATGGACAGGTAAGAAAATATTGACTTACTTGGCCATCAACAATGGGAAGATACCTGAGTTTCCAAAGATGGCTGGTTAAATAACATACTTAAAAATTGAAGGTGCGAAGAGATAGAAGGCTGCTATAATATTACGAAACACTTTGCCAGTGCATGTTGGACCTGTTGATTCCCAAATTGGATGAGCATCCAATTCACACAAATTCAACAGTCTTTATATTATAACTCAGAGGGGACACATTAATTTTGTACATTACTGCGCTAACCTGTCTGGCAGAACTCACAAGCAATGGAAAGATACTCTTGCTTCTTATCTCTGCTTAAAATCTTATTTTTAATCATGGGGAAAGAGGTCAAAACATTTAAGGTTCTGCAGACCTAGCATGATATCATTTACAAAGGGAGGTTTATGTTGCGGAAACATGTATCATGGTGATCCAGCTGAATATTTATAGAGATCAAATACTACGAATTCTCTTATCACATTGTAGTAATTGATTTTTTACAAAAAGAAATTATAAAATTAAATAATTGTTTTATTACAGTTATGAATTGAATTTTAAATATATGTAAACTATTTATTTCAAATTACTTTTGAGTGATTAATTTGAAAGTCTAGCTAATAGATTTCCTTAGAGATTCCACCAGAAAGTACTCCTTTTTTTAAAATTGCATTTGAAATTGCTATAGTTATAGATCTTTAATAATTGTATATTGGGTTGCATACAGCACCAGAGTATTCTCTAAGAGAATTGTCATTGTTAATATATGTAATCTGCTTTTAATTTATATTGATAGATTTTGGGGATTTGACAAAATACCAAACAAATATAAAATATTACTAGGCGAACAAAAATATCATGATCTTAATCAGAAAGAGCTGGAGGAAGCATTAATGCATATAAGAAATAGCCGCTGGTCATTTGCAGAGGCAGCTGGTTTTTCAGAGATACCAAAATCTACTTTATATTGAAAATTAAACAATAAAAAATTAAAAACTTTGGACAGTATTGACTAAGGCATAAACTACTCTCAAAGAAGTTATTATGTATGCTGTAAGTTGGGGATTTCCTCTATACAAAATTATCTAAACTGATACGGCAGGGTAATTGTTACGATTATGACCAACAAACCTCAAAATAATTGGTATTATGACTTCATTAATTGTTACCTGGATCTGTAAATTTGATTATTTAAAAATATAAAATGAAACCGGGTTGCCACATCTGCTCAAATAATAAATGAATATTTTGATAAATTGTCAGGCTCCCTCAATGATATTCCTACTGAAAATTTAGTAAAATATGATGAAACTTGTTTAACTGATGTCCGTCCCACATTAAGATAGAGGTCGTTAGATGTAGTGCCAAACATGCAAAAAGAATTATGGATTATTCAAATCACCAACAAGTGTCAAGTTTGCGGTTAACAGTTCAGGAATGATGTTTCCCCCTTATATTGTATATAAGGCCGATCAGATCTGGTTACATGAATAGAGAATTGATCAGAACATGCTCACTACAACGGAAGTAAATCTGGTTGGCTCAACCAACATTTATTTGAACATTGGTTCAAAAGCATTGCTTTCCCTTATTTTAAAAGGTGCCTGAGACAAAAAATATTGATAGGTGATGATTTCGTAAGTCATATTTCTATAGAAATTGTACGAGAGTGTTAATACAATGATATTGATTTCATTACCTCCAAATAGCACGGAATTGTTTCAGTCCTTGGATGTGTGCTGTTTTAGGCCACTGAAAGGACAATGGTGATTAGTACTAAACAAATGGAAGTAAACACATCTTGGTGCCATTAAAAAAACTTGGAATAAAAAACTTTAAAAATATTAAGTGGTTTCAGAGCAATCGGGTTAATGCTGTTTTGAAATAAATTCCTTGACAGGATCTTCCTACCAATGAAATTGCTAATATTTAAAAATATATATTACAAATATCCAAGACACCCTGAAGTAAACAAACCTAGCAAACGTAAAAAGATCAATGTTAGTCCAGTGATAAGCATAACTGCAGGAACATCAGGTTATAGTAAAAGTCTAAAATCAAACAAAAGGAGAGCAATGGTGCATCAGATTGACAAGTTACATCTAATCATAAAGTGGAAATAAACCATCAAAAGAAATGTCAAGGGTGATGAAACTTTTGATGGTGACTTAGAAATAGAATTGAATGATGAGACTGACGAAGAATTTTCTGAGAAAGATTAACTGGTTGAGATGACAGCAAGTTTTGAAGAACAAACCATAGATAACAGTGAAAATATACAGGGTGGGTCATTAGTGCATCGACCTTTCATAGCTTCGGTGCTATTATAGGTAGAGATTTTAAATTTTCACGAAGTGATCAGGAGGCAAATGGGCACTTTCTAAAATTATTTATGATTATACAAGGTGTTCTAGAAAAAGGTGACACAGTGGAATTCAATTTTTTTAAATAGAATACCCTATATATTTTTGCTTTTTGGTATGACTTTTAATGATCTTCATTCATATTATAAATCTTAGTGCTATCCAGTTAGTAGTTTTAAAGATAAATTTTTTTGTAAAATAAACTGCAAGTGTTGTCCTCTCATTAAAAAATCACTACATACACAAATATGAAGTTTAACAAATTTTACCATAAGTAACTATTAGTGAAGGTTTGAAGGTACTCCTGTTAAAATTCCATGGCCTTATTGCATACAGGGTATCCAGAATTAATTTTTAAAAATAGACAACTTCAGAAAGTTTTCTCAATTTTTTTAAATAGAACACTCTGTATATTGTTTCATGATCTGATGCAAAATTATATACTCCATCGATTGATATGAGGGTTCCCTATACCTATCTTAAGTTATTTTCGAAATATTTAATAAAATTTAATTACCATGCTCAAAGAATGCGCTTATCTCGAAGACATGTTCTTCTAATCAAGGTGCCATAGATAATATGCATTTGTTCAACTTGTGAAATATTGTTTGCTATCATTGTGAACGTGTTAGTTTGCTAATATTTCTTTATAACTTTAGTACTTTGAAGTAAAAATGAATTTTACTAAAGATGAACTTATAGATATGATCTTTATATTGGATGAGGCTGAACGAAATTGTTTTTTGGCAAGTTAGATATATCACCAACGTTATCCCAACAAATTAACGCCTGACCCAAAAATTTTCACAAAGTTATTGAATCGATTTATAGAAACTGAAAATGTTGCGTATACAAAACAGACTAGAGCAAAGACGGTATCATACGAAGAAAAAGAACTAACTGTTCTATTACAAGTTGCAGAAAATCCCCACTGCAGTCAATGTGACACAAGCATAGCAACAGATGTAAGTAAAAGATCTGTTGGACAAATATATAAAAAATATAAATATCATGCGTGTCATATTCAGCTACATCTAGAACTGATGGATGATGATTTTCAAAGAAGAATAATTTTTTGTAATTGGGCTAGAGGCAAACTACAGGAAGATCGGGGTTTTTTTGATAGTTTTGTTTTCTGACGAAGCCACTTTCCATAGAAACGGTTCGGTTAACTGCCATAATTTTCATTATTAAGCAGTTGAAAATCCTCATTTCTTTAGAGAAGCTTATCATCAGCGTAGATGGAGTATCAATGTTTGGGGAGGTATTCTTGGTGAACACATTATTGGTCCCTACTTTTTTGAAAGGAGCCTGAATGGACCAACATATTTAGACTTTCTACAAAACGTTCTCCCTGGTTTATTGGAAAATATCCCATGAGTGCGTTTTGAACGGGTGTGGCTGCAACATGATGGAGCACCTGTCCACTATTCAAGAGCAGTAAGCGACTTCTTAAACGATGCTTATCGAGACAGATGGATTGGTAGAAATGGCACTGTCAACTGGCCAGCTCGTTCGCCAGAT
>JAHWXV010242043.1:0-17718 GCA_024586415.1 Phrixothrix hirtus | reverse complement strand
CAACTGTGTTGTGCGAAACGTTGAGTGGTAAAATAAACTCTATTTTTCTAAACGTTAATAATTGACCTACTACCTCAAATCAACGGAAACTCCAAACAGAGTATTATACCATTTGATTTAATAGTAAAGCAAATGAAAAATTAATTTTTGGATGGGTAGTAGTAGAAAAATCGTGTATGAAAAACACATTTCCATTATTTTTCCTACAAAAAAGGTATTCTTATTTAAAGGTGATAGAGTGGACCGGTTTTGAATAATTTTATTTTTAAAACGAGACTGCACACTGAGAGAATTTATTAGCGTAACAAATGTTACAATTCAGCTCAAACAAAAGTATTTTGACAGTACCTTGTTGTTCTTCCTCGTATTCTTCTTTTGCTAAGACATGGTTGTGTACACATTTGGCGAGTATACCAACATGTTACTTACGTTGGGTGTTTGCCCGCGTGAATATCCTTTGCTTCTAAGACGAACCGTTTGTCTTTTGACTGTGCGTTTCGATAAAATTCCATCTACCATTTTAAAGTCTTCGTCTGTCTACCTCTCGATCTAGTTATACAGATTGTACTGGTATCTGGCACTGATTTCATGGTTGAGTGCACTTTCGGGAAAGTTTTTTACTTTGTTTCGCGTCATTGGTTCCGATATGGATGGGACACTATAGGGCGACGTTCTGATGCCTTCTGTGTTTGTTTTTCTTCTTATAGATTGGACTATTTCGATCGCTTCCCTGGTTATTGGTTTAGTTAGGTGTTCTATATTTGCCACCACATTGGTATATTCGAAGTCAATAGAGTGTGGCTTCGTTGATTTTTATTCTCCATGTGTCGCAATATTTTTTGAATTCGTGAGAGCTGTCTCTCAGGTCTCTCAAAGCTCCTTTTAGACGTCTTGCTGACGCTACTATGGCGGTGTCATTCGCATATTGGAATAATCTCGTTCCTTCTTTCCTGATAAATCTCGCTGCGTCCGCTGTGTATATATTATATAGTATTGGTGATAAAGGTGAGCCCTATGGTAGACTTTCGCTTGCGGTTTTGGTGCTAGATAAGTTCTGGCGCACTCTTACTTTGAATTTCCTTTCTTCTAGGAAGGAGGCAACTATTTTTTGAAGGTGTATCGGGATTTGGAACATTTTCATTTTGAGGATAAGCGCCTTCCTCCACATCTTGTCATATGCTTTTTCTATATCATGGCGTAGATATATCTGCTTTTCCTCTTAGCGTCTTCGATGTGGTTTTTCATTAAAACGACTTGTTTGGCCTGTAGCCCTTTTCTAAAGCCTAGTTGATGTGGCGAGATTATGTTGTTATTTTCAGTGTATTTTTGCAATTCTTTATTTATTATTCGACCCGTCATCTTTGCTAGCGATCCCAGGAGACTGATGGGTCTGCGGTTTGTTGGGATTCTAGAATCCTTTCCTTTCTTTGGGATTGTAGTAATTATCGCCGTTTTCCACTCCTTGGGATAATAGCCACTTTCCAGAATTGCGTTAATGATGCTTGTAATTTTTGTGACTGGGTTTCCGAAGAGCATCCTCAGTGCCTTGTTCTGTATCCCGTCGCTTCCCGGGACTTTTTTCCGTTTAAGTGCCGTTAGGAGTTTTTGGATCGTCTCCTCCTGTAGTTGAGGTGGGGAGTTTCTGTTATCTTCAGTTAGGATATTATTCCATATTCTCTTTGAATTGTCTTCGATGTTATGGTCTATTTTCATGTCGTTGTTAAATTGTTGTTCTAGAGCCCCTGCTATTGCTTCCGCTCTTTCTTGATCTGTGAACAGCGTTTTGCCATTGTGGATTATGGGTTCATTATTTGTCTTGGATGATCGTATAACCTTCGCCACTTTCCACATGGTGTTTGAGTTGTCTTTGAACTCCTTCAATGTTTCATTCCAGACCATGTTTCTTTTCTCTTCGAGCATTTTATTGACTTTCGATTGTTGTTTTAAGTAGGCGGCTCGGTGGTGGGGGCGTTTCGTTCCCCAGAATAGTTTTAAAGCTTCGTTTCTTGCTCTGATTATTTATTTTTGTTGCTTGTTTAGGCCCAATTTATTTTGGATGTTCGTTGATTTTTCATAGCTTGATTTTTCTATTATCTCGTTTATTCTTTCGCTTAGCTTGGCAATGGCATTGTTAATCTCTCTGGTTCTTCTATTTTTGGGGTTATTGTGTATTTCAACATGGAGTATGCAAATCTTACACAATTTGTTTGTCGATTGGGGCTTTTTCTTAGAGATTTCCTATTGTTTTCTAGCTCCGTGATAACGGGAAGGTGGTCGGAGGCTAGGCCATATTCGGTCTCGATTGTCTTGGCGTGTAGTGATTTTTGATTAAGAAAAAAATCCAAAAGGTCTCCTCTGGTTCCGTTGGCAGGGATTAATGTTGGAGTAATCGGAGATGCTATCTTCCACTCTTCCTGTTTTCGTATTGCTTCAGCCATAAATTTGGCTTTTTTGTTCGTGCTTCTTGCTTCCCATACTTTGTTCTTAGCGTTGAAATCGCCGCCGATTACTGTGGGTCCATTTATTTTTAGAAGTTCATTGGGCTCTTTTTTGGTGATGTTTGTTTTTTGGTGATGTTTGTTTGGTGGACTGTAATTTACCGCGAATTTTAGCGTCCTTCCTGCTATATTTGCTTCCGCTCCTACCTTTTCTATATTTCATAGTGCGATTGGGATTTGTTGTGTACTCAGGGAGGATTTGACACAAATGGCCATTCCCCCTAGGGGTTTGCCCACTCTGTCTTCTCGTATTATTCTGAATCCTGGTAGTTTCCTGTCTTTGTTTGGCTTTAGGTGTATCTCTGAGATAAGGGCCAAACTTATCTCGTTTTCGTTTAGGAAATGTGTTAACTCCAGGCTCTTGTTTTGTACGCCGTTTGCGTTCTAGAGAACTATTTTTGTGCTCATTTTCTATTCAAGAATTTTTCTAATATTGAAGGTAGCATTTTGGCTAGCAACTTCTCTAGGCGGTCTTCTACGCCTGTTATTTCTTCGGATTAATTGGATGCGTCTGGTTTCTTGCCGCTGGTGGCGTCAGCAAAAAATTTACCTTTGATGGTTTTCCTTGTGTTTGGTTGTCTTCCTTTTTCATTTTTGATTTTGATGTTTACTGGATGTGCTGGGCATTCTTTGGAGCTTGCCGGGTGTTGATCTGAGCAGTTTGCGCATGTCGTCGTTTGGTCTTTTGGTTTGCCGCAATCGAATGATGCGTGATCTTTTGCGCATTTAATGCACTTGTAAGGTGTTGTGCACCTATAGGCTACGTGGCCGAATATTTGGCAACGGTAGCATTGCGTTGCGAATTGGCCTCTTCGTTTTGGTTCAGTTGTAATTTTCAAATTTAGCACATATTTCATTTTGAACGTATTTTTACTTTCAGTGTTGTTCGTTGTATTTATAAGTACCAGCGGGAATTTTCTTGTTCTATTTCCCAGCTTCGTTATGCTGAGAATGTTGTAACCCTGTGCTTTGATGTCTTCTTCCATTTCGTCTAGGATATTTAATGGTAATCCCCTGATAACAATCTTGAGTTGATGATAAATAATGGCAGAGCTATCTATTGTTTATATAAGGAGATATTTTAAATATAAATAAAATAAAGAAATGATTCCTCCTAAAAATGGCATGAATTTTAAAAATTAATTCGGCACAAGTGAAAAGCCATGAATTTCTAATATAAACAATTCTAAGGCTTCTCATCAAAAGATTTTTAACCTAACTAAATAGGTAAAACTATAAAAGTTTGCATTTCCAAACAGCGTGACACAGCACCAGAAGACCAATGCTGGGTGGCTGGACACGCTGGTTGAAAATGCAAAACTTCCATTTAAACACATAAACCTGTGTGGGTGTCGATAATTTTTAAAATTCGTCATATTTTTAGGAGGAATCATTTCTTTATTTTTTTTATATTCAAAATACCCCCTAATATAAACAATAGATGGCTCTGCCATTACTTTTATCATCGACACCCATGAAGGTTTATGTGTTTAAAAGAAAGTTTTGCATTTTAAACCAGCGTGTCCAGCTATCCAGCACTGATGAGACCCACTAGGGTGAAACCATCGGTCTGCTGGTGCTGTTGCACGCTGTTTGGAAATGCAACTTTTATATTTTTACCTATTTAGT
The DNA here is from genome assembly GCA_024586415.1 of Phrixothrix hirtus. Lineage (NCBI taxonomy): Eukaryota > Metazoa > Arthropoda > Insecta > Coleoptera > Phengodidae > Phrixothrix > Phrixothrix hirtus. Next base: position 13,591 of record JAHWXV010242043.1, on the reverse strand, counting down.
TAAGTTAAAAATCTCTTGGTGAGAAGCTTAGAATTGTTCATATTACGGTTTCATGGCTTTTCACTTGTGCCGGATTCATTTTTAAAATTCATGCTATTTTTAGGAAAAATCATTTCTTATTTTATTTAAATATTGAGCTGTTCTTCTTCGCTTAATTGGAAGTAGTGGCATGGTTCATTCAGAGCATCCATGATTCTTCTTAGTTGCACGAAATCCTCTTTATCTTTTGTGAAAATGCGTATGCCTTCCTTTGCATCTTGCGCTTTTTCAAAAATGATGTTGTCTTCGGCAGTCTTCTTTACATGTATGTAACTGTCCTTGTTTTTTAGGACTATAGATGGAGGTGGTCTTATTTTGGGGTTCTTTGTGGTCGCTTCTTCCTTTTGGATCGAGTCCACTAGTGTTAGTTTTTTGCTTCTTGTTCTCGTTAGTACAAGGGGTGAGAATTCTTCTTGTTCTTCGTCTACATCTGTTTGTACTTGGAGTGTGTCCATTGCGTCTGTTTCGTATTGTTTTCCTTCTTGATATTCGTTTTTTCTTTTCTTTGTTTGGCGGTCTTGGAAGTGTTCGTCATTCTCTCGAGAAATTTCTAGAGACCTTAGTTCTTCGATGAGTTGTTTGATACATCCTTCGGCTTTCTTAATTACGTCTTTGTAAGATTCTATTTCCGCTTTTGTTCTTATAATTCTTTCTTCAAATTCGTCTTTGGGTTCCATGTTCCTCAAATTTAGCTTTGCTGGTTTAATCACATCTTTGTTCAATTTACACTATGATTTTGCACTCTATGCTATTGTATTTGAGACACTTACTCTGTGAGTAAGGGCCCTAAGGTCCAATAAAAATAAAGCGGAAGACTTAATAAACATGTGCGCTCGTTAAGCCGTATACCTCATACTGAGCAAGGAAACTCATTGATCCCGGTATGCCTTAACGGCGTTGCTAAGTGGAGTCACTTCTTCCCATGCAGATTTTTGATCCTACTCCTTCCATTTCAGAAATAATTTTAAGTTGGTTCGTTTTCTTAATCTTGTCTTACCTTGTCAGGTTCCTAACGATCGTTATTAAAAGCGGTACGTTTGAGATGTTCTAATTTTTGATTCCATTCTAGAGCAGTGGGTGTATTCTTCTGGACAAGCATCAGCATTACGACGGTTGCTTCCGACACGACGCTCCACCACAGCTGTTCAATCCATTTCGGGGTTTGACCTTCTAGATTTTTAAACTGTAGAAGTCATTTCAATGCTGCATAATCAGTGCTCAGAACGAAGTTGCGCACTTAAATATGTGCGTAAAAGTATTTAATTGATTTTATCTTCGCTAAAAGTTCGTTGCGGGCAACAGAGTAGTTCCATTCAGACTTTGACATCCTTGCTGGAATATTCAGTTGCTCTTTCCTGTCCATCCTGTGACAGCACAGCGTTGATACCAACTTGAGTTGTGAGTTGTGCCCAAGACTAACCGGCCTTCCATTCTAGGGTAACCGAGAATAAGTGCGGTTATTAAAACTCGCTTCTACTCGTAGGCTACCGTTCTTTAAATCTAACGTGAAGCCAAATTTGGACACCATATTCATACCTAATATTACCTTGTTGTCAATATCGACTACTAATACTCAGTGCATAGGCTTCTACAACTAATTTCAATCTTTATCATGATTTCATCGAGAACAGTTGCCTGAATTCCTGTAGCGGTTCGAAATCGCAACTGCGAAGCTAACAGGTTTCTATCGTTGACGACGTTTAAATTTACTATTGTTTTCGTAGCTCCAGTATCCAACAACATTTGGCATCTTTTTCTTGTGGTGGTTCCATCAATATCGGTTTATGTCGTATTGATGCTGCTTGGATGAAGTCTTCTGGGGCATGATTAGCAGAGATTAACGTTTGTTCCTTCACATCGATCCTCTTTAGTTTTTCTGATGGTTTGTGTTATCGGTGGGACTACCTCTTGACTTTGTGCAATTTCTCTAAATATGTCCCCATTTTCAACTTTTTCAACATATAATTTTCATCCAATTGGTCTGTACGTCTTGAGTATTCGTAAAAGTGTATCTTCCGGGTTCTCAACGCGAGCACATCCCTTAAATGCTTGTTTGGCCGCTTTAAATTCTAATGCATGAGTAGATGAGTTAGCGAGATCCTTCAGGCGGGCTAATCTTAGGATCTGCTGTGTTTCTGAATTTTGAAGACCATTAACAAACGTTTGTACCCCATATTGCTCGATGAAACTCTCTGGAACTGTCGAATATGCTAATCTGACTAACCGTGAAATTTTAGCTTCGAATTCCTGAAGCTTTTCACCAACCTTTTGACTTATTTTCCTTAATTGGGCACAGTAAATTTGCTGCAGGTGCTCATCTCCATAACGAATCTCGGAACCAAGCAGTTGAAATTATTTTGTAGGTTCTTTAGCGCAGTTTAGAAGTTATCCATTACCAACACGACTGCCTTTCCTTTCATAGTCCATTTGTTAGATTTAGCTACTGCCATAAATTGATTATAATAGTTTGTCCAAGGCATACGTCAGCGCTTCTACATATATTCCAGAGTTTTAATTTCCATCTTCTATGATAAATAAAGACGTAGTCCGTTGCGTATTCATTGCTTCTTCTTCTTCTATATAATGAGTCGAGGATTTGGATGCCCTGAAACGTTAATCTCTTTGACCACGGTCTATGGTTAACTCATTGATTTTTCTGTGATGACTGCGGTACCTTCGTCATATTTAATTGTCATTTCATCAACTCTTCCCGTGATACCTTCGATTTCTTCTTGTAGTTTACTTTGACTTGATTTAACTAATAACATTTCCTCTTGCAATTTGTTTGTGATTTCTTGTAATATATTTTGACTTGATTTAACTGACAACATTTCTTTGTTGAATTAATTTAATTTCTTCTTGTAATTTATTTTGATTTGAATTCATTTGTTGAATGAATTTAATTTCTTCTTGATTTGAATCTACATTTTCTGCAGCATTTCCAGTAAGGATTCCATATTTTTATCCATAGCACTTGTGACTGGCACTTCACTTAATTTAATTTATTTATTTTGTTAGCAGGAAGCGACCAGATGACTTGGGAAAATGTTTGGCACAAATAAAAAGTAAGGGATGCAAAATCGTTTTTTAGGCATTTTGGTTCTTCTGATTCAAATAGTAGTGATGGAGAATATGAAAACTAATACATGGCTAATTAATGTTTTGAAACAATTGCCAGTGATCTAGAATAGATATGTAATATTTCTTATTTTAATGTAAAATACATGAGCAATTTATGAGAACTGGGTTATACATAATGTATTATTTTATTCTGTAATAAACACAAATATTGTACCACAAATGTAATTTTTGTCAAATAAAAGTATACTTTATTGATATATTATAACTCTAGCTAACAATGGTTGTTTATATTAATTTTAAAAATGTATAACTTGATTCTAGCTTTGATCATCATATTGAATAATGTTGTCCATGTTTGATGGGTACTCAATTTTTCTTCTAGTAAGTGTACCGTTTCTGAATATACAAATGATCCTGCTCTTAAAAAACTTATCACCTCATAGCAAATCCGCGGAAATAAACTTTTAATATAAGTTTATCATTTTCTGCACTGAAAGTCATACTGTAATATAAAGATTATTAATTAAAAAATAAATAAAAATAAATTAATTATATAATAAATATTGGAAATTTGAAATGCGTATTTGCATATTACTTATGTATAATGTAAACACTAAATGTAATAGAACACATTTGGAATGAAGTATATGAAACGGCAATTTTTATAGTTTTCATCATTTCAATGACCTTGATGCTTCACTATTAAAAATACTCAGGGTATAATGTAGAGCTATTGGATCGTGATATGTAACACATTATTTAAAAAAATTTTAATGTAAACAGTTCTGTAATATACAGGATGTCCTGCGGAAAATGTTATTTCTAAATACGAAATAAAACAAACTACTCAATAAAACTAATGTTTATTGTTATCAATACAAAGAGCAGACAAGTCAATTTTAACTTTTGAAGAACACATTGTCAAAATGATGACTTTATACAGGCTTCTTACGTGCCACGGAGTGGAAAAACAGAAAAGAGTTAGGGAATTTGTAAGTTGAGGCTAGCAGTTGAGGAAAAGTCACGGAGCTTTAAAAAAGTCAACCTCGCTTGGATCTAACAAGGAGTTCGCAAGAATCACAAGATACGAAACCGAATAAGCTATAGTTTATTTTATTCAAACGAGGATATCGTGGGAGTAAAACGTTTAAAGAGGTTTGAGCGCAAAGGCCCTAGTTTCTAAAAAAATTGTATGTAAGGTTGGGCATTCAGTCTGCTATAGATAAATACTCTATAAATAAGCTTCAATTAATTAAGCAATCGTGCAGAATATGTTGGAGGTTACGACATGCAAATCACTTCCAATATGTTGGCTACAGTTCAAATCTGGTAAATCATACCTTTTTTTATTTTAAATAATGAATACATTTATCACTTTAACTATGTTTTATAATAAAACAAATAATTATGCAATATTTTTTAAATGTAATAAAAATAACAAGAAGCCTTTCTATTATGTACAGTTTATTAGATAATTCAGACATCGCTGTAAAATGTCGTGGGGTGACAATTGGTTAAAAACATTGAAAACACAAAGTGACCTGACACAGACATTTATCAAACAGTAATTTGTTTTGCACAAAAAATTATGTAGTGTCATCGAACAAGATTGAAGATAGAGGGGCAAACATTTTCAAAATTTCAGGGAATTTGTTGCTGTTATGTTTCTACCAAACAAATAGAACAATATTTTACATATGTTTAATATTTTAATATAAAAATGGATATTGTTTAACTTAAATCAGAAAAATATGTTATATAATTCATACTTAACAATAAACAAACAAATTTAAAATGTAAAAAATCATTTTAATCTAAGCTTTAAAAAGTTTAATAAATTTTAATTGTCAATTATAAATGTTATTTTTATAGACAACTATGATTACGTAAAATTAAAAACCTGATTATACAACCTTTTAAAGACCAGGTTTTTTATTTTTTGCTCAAATCTGGAAAATTGATAAAAATTACCACTAGCAAGAAAGTTAAATTGTGCAGCTTAGAAAGGGTGAAAATAGCAACTCTTACTTTATTTTTATTAAAACACTTCGGGGGTTATAAATTGGCTATTTAAAAATACGCATTAGAAAGCTCAATTATTTTTTGAACTTTTTTACCTAGAACTAACCGTTTTTGAGTAAAAAACTGAAATAGATTGTCGCTTATTTGGAAAATTGCATTAATATTATATTGCAAACACAATATCTAATGGTAATACACTGAAATAATTCTAAGAACAAACTTTTTTATTAAAAGGTAAAATTTCATTAAAAACAATTTTTTTAACTTTTCCAGAAGTCAGAGAAAAATTAGAAACCTACTTATAGCCCCTATATTTGATTAACACTGAAAGTAGGGAATTTACGCTAAACCTTAATTTTGGCATGTACTTAAAAATACTCTGTACATAAGTCAAAATCATGATTGAGATGGCCAAAGAAATTTTTTATGATCAGTTAGGAAAAACCAAGAAAAGTCAGGGATTTTTACTTTCTCTTACCTATATGAAATACACGTAAAAAATATTCGATGTCGAAATTTTAGTGGAAATATACTTTTTCGGGACCTCAGAGTTTGAAAATCATGTTTTTGGAAATTGGTCTGTGTGTGTGTGTGTGTGGGCGCGTGTGCGAGAGCGAGTGCATGCGCGTGCACGTGCGCGTGCGGGTGAGCGTGCACGTGCGGGTGCGCGTGCGGGTGCGCGTGCGTGCGTGCGTGCGTGGGTGTGGATTTGGGTGTGTGTTTGTGGGTGTGTGTTTGTGCGTGTGTTTGTGCGTGTGTTTGTGCGTGTGTTTGTGCGTGTGTTTGTGCGTGTGTTTGTGTGTGTGTATGTTTGTGCGTGTGCGTGTGCGTGTGCGTGTGCGTGTGCGTGTGCGTGTGCGTGTGCCTGTGTGTGTGCGTGTCCTAGTGCGTGTGCCTGTGCTTGCGCGTGCGCATGCGCCTGCGCCTGCTTGCGCGGGTGCGCGGTTGTGTGCGTGCGTGCGTGCGTGGGTGTGTCTGTAACCACGATAGCTCGTAAACTAAAAGTCCTAGAATAACAAAATTTTATGTTTGACTTTCTATCCATCGTGGCACGCGACCGCAACAATTTTGTTAAAATCGGAAAACTGGCAGTGCCACTTTACTCTGTCATTTTTTGGTTTTTTAAGATTTTTTGAAATCGGCTCTAAGGATTTTTTTTAAATTTACTATATTTCTTAGAAATAGAAATAGAAATACTTTCGTCATTAAGTCTGATTAAAATAACTATGAAACTAAAAACCCTAGCTAAAGGAAAATTTGTATTTAAGATGACAATCACCTTAGTATGTTAAATCAAGAATTTGGTTAAAAACAGTTAACCGGAAGTACCACCTTATTCTTGTCATTTTTAGATATTTTTAGATAATTTATTGTATTTCCCTAAGCATTTAAGACCCTTTCATATAATTTAGGCGGTTACTCAGAAAGTTTTCTGTAAGTGGAGTAACCGGAAGTACTTTTACTATTAACTCTGAATACAATAACTATGAAACTGAAAGCTCTAACTAACTGAAAATTTATATTTGGGGTCACAACTGCCATTTTTAGCAAAATCAAAAAGATGGTTAAATTCGAATAACCGGAAGTACCACTTTATTTCTGTCATTTTTAGATAATTTCCGAATTCTTTATTTTCACGGTTTTCTTGAAATCGACTAAGACTTTTTTAAACTTAGTATATTTCTTAGCTACTTAATTTAGTTATATATAAACTAAGGAGTTTCTCTTATACATTTTTGAAACTTGAGTAACCGGAAGTACTTGGCGTATTAGTTGTGAACAACGTTTCTCAAAAAGTAATCATTATAAGAAAATCAAAAACTATATTTATGTTTTATATGAAACGGCAAGAATTTAGTTGAAATTGAATGACCGGAAGTGCCATTTTATTCTTGCGACGTTTAAATTTTTTGCGATTTTCTCGAAAACGTTTTTAACAATTTTTTTGGAACTTGCTACAGTTCTTATGTCCTTGACATCCTTTTACGTGAACTTAGAGGTTTTCCTGAAAAACTGGGATGAAGCGAGTTATTAGAGAAAATCTCTGGAGTTAAGCAGGGTTTTACGTGTCCAGTAACTTGGATGGGTGACCGTTAGAATAATCGTTCTCAAAATAAACATAAATAATATTTTAATTATTTGTGAACGTTTGCTTATTGTATACCTATGTACGTAAGAGAAAGTCGTTTGTTGTCTAACACCAGATTTTTTTCTACGGTTGTGTACAAACCCTATTCTACAAAAATTAACATAAAATGTGGAGTGAACTGAAATATTACCCTTTTAATATTACTTTTTAACTTGATTACGTTTTAAATACCCCACAAGAGGAGTTAAATACGATGATTTGTGTGGATAAGCGATGTCTCCATAGGATTTTCTTGAAGCAGTGGCTCCATCTTGTTGGAATCAGACCATAATATTGTATCTTGATCATGTCGCAATAACCCCGTGAATTTACAGATACTGTTCGGCCATGATCGTAAAAATATGGCCCGATCCTTGTACCACTTGACATTCCACTCCATTTCGGTTGCAGTTCTGAAAAATGAAATTAATTGTAAAAGATAACGTTTCCAAAAGACTGATTACCACGAAATCGTTTTTACGTAAAATCTTTATAAATGGTAATCATTGGGCTTGACGAACTGAGTGATCTCATTTTTACAGAGATCAAATTTCATCTTTCCTTGATTATTTTATGTATTATATGGGATTTATACGCCTATACGAAGTTAGCCCCCCACTTTTCAAATTAGCTAATTTCCAGAGTTGTGCTGAATTGTGATAACTTTGTGCTAAATTGTGCTCGAATATTATTACCATAACACGAAAAATGTGACAAAAAAATCGAAAGAAACCATATTTTAGACCACCCCCCCACTTTGCATATTTTATAATTTTCTCAATTGTGCTAAGTTGTGTTAGATTGTGCTAACATTGTGCTAACGTAGTATTTCGAAAAAATAATTACAGAAAAAGTTTGGATGTAAAATGTCGTTGCGAACGGCCACGTTCAAGAGTAAAGTGCCTTTTATATCGTTGTTCTGACAAAATTAGCGGTTGTTCTGAGTTGCGCTACCGTAGCACAACTCAGATATGCAATTTGGTGATCATCGAATCGTCAAAGCATCGAAATTCCGACATAAAATGCTGTTGCGAACGGTCGCACTCAAGAGTAAAGTGCCCTTTATATCGCTGTGCTGACAAAATTGGCGATTGTGCTGAGTTATACTACGCTAGCACAACTCAGATATATAATTATATGACATTAAGGATGGCTGATGTTAATTTAAACGTTACTTCAATTCTATATCATCGAAAATGTTTTTTCGGCGTAACTTTTCTGTAATTATTTTTTCGAAATACTACTTTAGCACAATGTTAGCACAATCTAGCACAACTTAGCACAATTGAGAAAATTGCGAAATATGCAAAGTGGGGGGGCTGGTCTAAAATATGGTTTTTTTCGATTTTTTGACGCATTTTTCGTATTATGGTTATAATATTCGCGCACAATTTAGAACAAACCCAGCACAATTCAGCGCAACTCTTGAAATTAGCTAATTCGAAAAGTGGGGAGCTAACTTTGTATAGGCAATTTACACGACAGTAGAAACTGTTCGAGATTTGACGCATACTAAACGATTACTAATGCATTTTTTGATAATCTGCTCTAAGATAGATATGGAGTGAAAAATTGGATAGGTAATAAGCTTCACACCCGAACTCAACTTTTTTCTTTGCTAACTAACATACTCCACCGCTAAATCTGATTATTTAGCATACGTTCTCGGATCGTGTAAACTCCAATTATTCATGCCTAGAACTGCTGTATGCTCGAAAACTGACCGACAAAGATTATACACTATATGTTTCGCGTTAGTTAGAACATTTAATGGCCGTGGTGGTCGATTGTTTAACTTCAAACCTGATTCACTAAACTCTTTCACTCACGTTTTAATAAGTTGTAATGGGTGGTGCGTCACGTAAACAACGAATATTGAAGCGCATAGAAAAATATTGCGTCAGTTGTGTCAACGACTCGTTACTTTTTAAATACGCCTTCACAGCAAATTTACGATGCGCTCCCAAGCAGAGATCCACGACCATTATATTATTTAACAAAGAATTTTGGTTTATTTTATATAAATAACTGCAGTGGTGTTTGGCCAAAACCTTAATCAATATTTTCTGTCTATTTGAAGTTCTTGTTGTTTGAAAATATTTACTGATTCAACTAATCCTTGCTCAAAATATTGATTAGATTATTTTAGCAGGTTTTCATAATTTAACGGAAAATATTGTTTCAAAGAAGATACGGGCAAAATATAAACTGATACTTTTTCTTTTAATAATCTTTATAAGTTTATATGGAGCTTTTCTTAGAGTATTGTTCAATATTTAGATCCATATTGCAAACATCGCTAGAATACAAATCTTACTTTAATATTGGATGTTTTTTAGGTAACTCATTTCAATTTAATACGCAGACCATTAGAAATATTGACACGCTAATTTTATGTGGAAAATTTGAGTTAAATGTGATAATCAGTTTGCAATTTATAAGATGCATTGTATGAGGAAAAATAAATAACTTAGAATAAGAGTATTTCAACATCAAAACATTTTTAACAGAAGAGGGGCTTCCGTCAAAAAAGCAACTCGTGAGAGAATGGTCGCCCTGTATAGAAATGATTCACCATTGTCATAGATAATAAAATTTTGGTCCAAACAGTTTCGGTGGGGATGTGAATCCATCAGATACGATCCCAGAAGTGGAAGAGAAAAAACGGCAACCAATGTTGAAACGATTCAAAAAGTTGAAGTTATGATGTTCAAGGATTATTACGTGAAGATCTTCATCATTAGTGTGAATGTTTGAAAATGCGTCAGGGGCTAAGTTCCACTATTATTGTTATGTGATCAAGAACTACGCAGGCAATAAATTTTGCAGGTGTTTGGGAAACTTGCAAAAAGGCTCTCAATTTTTGGTACAAATTATAATAGAAAATCAGATTTGAGTGCATTACTTGTATCTTAAACAATATCGGAATCCAAGCAATAGCCTCATAAAGAGTCAGTTCCAAGAAATGCACAGATGAAATTATTGTTAGGACATGATATATGTGTCAAAAGGGTTCACAATAAATGCCTATACCAATACTTTAAAAAAATTGCGTAAATAGATTGATCAGAAACGGCCCAATTTGTCCAAGTGAGCAGTATTGCTGTTTCATAACAATACAACTGTGCATAAGGCTGTCAAAACTAGATCACTTGTGCAAGAAGTTAATTTTGTAGAGATATACTATGCTCCCTATAAGCCGCACTTGGTTCCATCTGATTACTAACTCTGATGATAGCCTAAAAGCACCTATAGACCACTTTTTCGCGATTCAAGAAGAAAAATTTTTTGAAATAGAAATACCCATATAAGTTCTTTTTCTAGTGGCCCTCATATATGGATTGCGATGACCTATTTTTACTTTCTCTTACTTACATGAAATATAGGTAAAAGAGAAAGTATTGTTTTCGTCCAAAACTTTCGATGACAAAATTCTAGCGGAAATACACGTTTGGGTGTGCGAATGTGTGTCCGTCTGTCTGTGTGTGTCTGGGAACAAGATATCTCAAAAACGAAAAGTCGTATATAAACAAAATTTTAAATTTAAGTTTGCATCTACCAGGGAACGTGACCGCAACATTTTCACTAAAATCGGATAGCCGGAAGTGCCACTTTACTCCTGCCATTTTTTGGTTTTTCGCGATTTTCTCGAAATCGGCTCCAAAGATGTTTTTAAAATTTATTTTATTTCTTAGACATTTCATGTCCTTTCATTCAATTAAGACAGTTTCTCAGAAAATTTTCTGTAAAATAAATAACCGCAAGTACTTTTACCATTAACCGTGAATAAAATAACTACGAAATTAAAAGTCTTAGATGAATGAAAATTTATATTTGCAGTTCTAACTACCTTTGCATGCTAAATCAAGCATTTGGTTAAAATCAAATAACCAGAAGAACAACTTTATTTTGGTTATATTTAGATATTTTCTAAATTTTTTGTTTTTCGCGATTTTCTCAAAATTTTTTGCATTTCTTAACCATTTCATTACCTTTCATATAATTCAGGCTGTTTCTCAGAAACTTTTCCGTAAATAAAGTAACCGGAAGTACCTTCACTGTTAACTAAATAAAATAACTATGAAACTAAAAGTCCTAGTTAAATAAAAATTTATATTTGGGGCGATAACTACCTTTGTATGCCAAATCAGGAATTTAGTTAAAATCAAATAACCGGAAGTTCCACATTATTTCTGTTATTTTTAGGTATTTTCGGAATGTTCGTTTTTCGCGATTTTCATGAAATCGGCTATAATTATTTTTTCAATAATTAGTACGTGTCTTAGCTACTTAATTGCGTTTAATATGAGCTAATCAGTATCTCTTATAAATTTTCGAAAATCAAGTAACCGGAAGTACTTGAAGTGTTAATTGTGAACAACATATCTCTAAAACTGAACATCATATAAAAATGAAAATCTATATTCAAGTTTTTTATCTTCTGAATATTAGAGGTAAGGAATTTAGTTAAAATCGAATGACCGGAAGTGCCACTTTATCCATGCGATCTTTAAGTCTTTTTGCGATTTTCTCGAAAACACCTATAACAGTTTTTTTAAAACTTGCTACGGTGACTACATCTTTAATGTCCTTTTACGTGAACTTAACAGTTTTTCTGAAAAAATGCGTTGAAACAAGTTATCAGAGAAAATTTCCGGAGTTAGATTTAGAATTTACAATATGCTGGACCTTCATTTGATCGCAAGTAATTTGAATGTTATAAGGTACTCTTTCGTGCACCATAAAGAGACTGCCTCCACCAAAGGTCCTTAATGTACTCACTTCCGATATACTCCTCTTCACCGGGCCTATTACCGAACTTTAGATCACATGTCCAAACAACATTTTATTAGGAATATCGCATGTTATTTCATGTATAGTCAATCGATACGATATTAGGAACAGATGTAAGCATTAATCACAAACTCGTTGATAGTTTGAGATTACCTACGAGAAATATTTTCGTATAGTTTATTTCATGTCCTCTACCAATCCATCTGTCTGCGGATGAAGGGTATACCTGGTCTGCCGTATTTTTAATTATTGACAAAGGATTTGTAATAGGACTGACTTGGTCGCAATGCAATTCCAGTTCACCAATGTTTCGGATGTTGTAACTACCTCCTGATTTAGTAAAGCGCATGCCTTCATCCATTGTCACCAAGATGAATTTATTTCCTGCTTGTGTTTCTGGAAACGGATCTGCTATATTATTAGCCATTCATTTGAATGGATTGCCTATGTTATATTGTTTCATCGGTCCTACTTCTCTTCCAAGTGAATCGTTCTCCAAAGTGCATATTTCAAATTTTGGGCATCACTCGTTAAAGTTTTCTTTGCAATTTGTCCAATAAAATCGTTTGCGAAATTTTCCAGTGTCTTCTTTATACCCGTATACCATCTTTATGGACCGCCATATACTAGACATAAAATCTGTGACATTCAATTTTTTGGGACTATCCTGTAGCAAGTTCTCAATACCATCTTTATTCTTCAGGGCTCCGTTCAGGACACCATCCTAGATCTGTAAGAAATCTCATTGTTAAATGAGTCCAGTTTTTCCCATACGCGTTTATGATCACCATTCTTCCATCGCAAAAGCATGTTTATTTGGGAACACTAATATATCAGTCAATAGTGGAAAAATGCGCAAATAGTTTGTGCCTTTTTCTTTTAGAAAATTTTCACAACTTTAATGAAGATTCTAAAAATACACTATACTATAGTACGGTTAATCCTAGTGGCTTCAAAGTTTTGGCCACTTGTTATTGTGTTTACATTTACAAATTTAAATAAGTAAACATAGATAAAATAAAGGTCTTATATTTATGAAATGCACTACGTTATATTAGTCAATATTTTGTCCTATTGCACACTCACCACCTGCGAAAGTTGCTGTACAAAGCATTTCTATCATGAGTCCTCCATTTTCTTTATAATCTAAGTGCTGGAAATACGGGGAACTAGCTAATAAGGCCCATATTACATTTTTAAGCGGAGTGGGAATTTTTCATATCGGTAGTGACATCTATTAGATGTCATCAATTAAATACAATTAATGATCAGCAACATATCTACGAATTTAATAAAATAAATGTATATGAAAATTCATAGATATAAATAACGTAGTTTTAAACTTAAATAGTTAGAAACATAATTTTAAGATTTAGGATAAGTAAAAATTTAATACGATAAGCAGTAAGCTAAACAGACAGGTCTTTACAAAAATCGTGACGCTTTGAATAACCAGCAAAACGTAAACAATACCTGGAAAGTTTGCCGACTTGTCGCATTAAGAAAAAGATTAGTGTTAACAAAGTA